>APFE031125440.1:0-13533 GCA_000404065.3 Pinus taeda | reverse complement strand
CTCAACTTTACTTCTAATTCAGCTTTTGTGATCCATATCTTGAATCTCCGAAATCTTTAGTAAAAATCACATCAGAAAAATTATGTATGACTCAACCATTAGTGTGGTTCATACATAAGTTTTCTCATGTGATTTTTACCAAAAGATTCTCATATTCAAGATATGGATTACAGAAGCCTGAATTTAGAAATTAACTGTGCACAGAAAGGTCAGTGAGATAAAAGTTCATCACTTCCATGAGACACGCTTGCAGTTTTCCAAGATGAAGTTATATTTGACACTGATTTTGATGATATGACTTTTACCAAAGGTACGGATCATAGAAGCCTAAATTTAGAAATTGCAACCGTGCACAAAAGATTCATTGCAAAAAATCCCGTGCACAAAAGATCCATTGCAAAAAAAGTTCGTCACTTCAAATAAGATGAAGTCATCCCTCACGATAAACCACACTATATGGTTCTAAACACGTAGACATAATTTTTGCAACGTGATTTCTACCAAAAGATTTCTCATATTTTAACTCACAAATGATTTATTACAATACAAAAGACCAATACCATAATCTAAAAAACCATAATACATTTCATATGACATTTATTTTTAATTATTCAATTCAATACATACTAATTCATCATCATGATCATAATTATTTAATGAAACCACATTAAAATATGTGAAAAAATAGTATAAATTCACATTAAAATATAAAAAAAAGTTAATAATTAGAGTTATATGTTTATTATCTTTACTTTCTTCTTATAACATTGTTATCTTTATTCTTTATCAATTGCTATTTTATTTTTGATAATGCATTTATTATTTATTTTTATTAAATGAGCATATAGAGATATTTTTAGGATAAAATTATGCGGAGGATTTTTTATCCTTTCCAAGGGGTGGACACTCCACCTATCATGAGCGACTAGAGAATTGAGGGATTACAAACTAGTGCATAGAAACTTTTAAATAGAAGGAGGTTTGACAACTAGTCGTTAAGAAATATTATTTAACTAATAAAATAGTCATTAAGAAAAGAGGATTAAAGAAAATAATAAATATAAATAAATTAAATCAAAATGAATAGTCTTTAAGTGTGAATTTTTGGAAAGTTTTCCAGTTTATTTTCCAATCTAATTTGTCTAGAATTGAACACAGATTCATTGAAATCATAAGTTTGAAAGGTGAACTCTTCATAATAGAAGTGGCCCATGGGGTTTTGAGGGTGCTTGTGACACACCCTAGTTATTGTACATATTTGTGAGTTACTTGCATTTACTTTTGGGAACACCCATTCATTGAAATCACAAGTTTGATAGTTGAACTCTTCACAATAAAAGTGGCATAGCGGATTTTGAGGGTGCTTGTAATAGGCCGTATTTATTGTACATATTTGTGAGTTACTTGCATTTATTTTTAATGCTTAAGACTTTACATATTTGTGAGTTACTTGGATTTACATTTACTGTGTAAGACTTAAAAATTAATAGGTTGAGTGGAAAGCCTACGAGGAATTTTGGATGGTTAAAGTTTATTTTTACATTTATCTTTAAGAAAAAATGAACTAAGGGAATCTTGGAATTCACCAAGGGGACCCTAGATAAAACTCTTTTACTAGATAGCTAAGAGTCAATTACATTCTTTGATTTAAGTAAAGGGAAGCTAGAGGCTTAAGGAAGAAAGGAGATCAATTCAGAACCTACACAAGAGGTTGCTTTGAGGTATTCTTAATCTCTACAAAGAGCCAGTAGGAGCCTCAAGATTGATATAAGTTCAAGTGGAAGCTTCAAGATTGATATAAGTTCTAAGTTGGATCTTGTGGGAGTTTTGTTGCCTATGAATTAACCCTGTTAGGGTTACTAACAAAGAATTGTTCTAGTATAAATATGCTGGGGGGAGAGAAAATGGCATAATTTCCTTTCTCAATATTGGGTGGTGTGGCTACCCTATGAATTCTTAGACAACCTGACACAGTAGATAAATACTCATAGTAAATACTAGTGATAATGTTAAAAATTATGTGAATAATTGTATTTTCTTTTGTGAATGAAGTGGCTATGAATAGTTGGTTATGAAATGTGTATGTGTACCAAAAACATATATTCTGTGAGTTAAAAGGATATATCTATAATTGTATTTTTTCTAAGAACGTTAATACAAGCATGTATTGTCATAATGCCGAGTTAAACAAACTGTATTTTTTTGTAATAATGTGTTGAGAATAAAATATGTGGTGAGAAATTATTGACTAAGCACCACAATAAACAAGTGACACAAGGAACCATTAATAATTGAAAGTAGAACATGAATATCATTCCAAAAAACAAAACAAGAATGAGAGGGATCACAGGACAAAGGGAAATAGTTGAGGGTTATAGTTCAAGTTAGTTCCCTAGCAAGGCCGAACTTAACCAACCACGAGGATACACTCCTCGAACAAAACTAGTCCAAAAAACAAGTTGAACCATTTAGGCCTATCTCAGACCAAAAATTATGTAGACCACTACACATTTGAAAGTAATAAAAGAACTTTGCAATACGGAACTTAATGCTAAAGAAGTAAACACTATCTTAAAACAACATAACCTTTGTGAACAATGTTCAGGAATCTCATGTAAACTAGAAGGAAGATTCAAATTAAATAAAAAACCTTAAAGGATTCCATACAGTATCTCATATTTGACCTAGCTATTCCCAAAAGAAATCTAATGAAGAAGATATTCACATATCTATATTATATATTAAACAAAATTTAAAGGAGAAAAGTAATATGTTCACCATGACTTATCAAAGAAAGTACTGGTAGATATACATACAAAATATGATAGAAAGTTTAATCGTGAGAAGAATCCTCGAAACAAAGTAGCTAAATACAAGACAATACAAAACCCCGCTCATGTAATAACCACAACTCCATAATAAAAACTAGATAATACTTCCATTGGGCCAAAAATCAACTGCCATATATAATTGAGAGCCCTAGAAAAGAAGAAGACATAGTGTAGTACTATTAGAAATGTTATGGAAGTGAGTGAAGTTAATTTGTGCACCTGTAAGAAAAACCCTCCTTTAGGACGTCATGTGGGGAAAAACCCTTATGTGTAGAGCTTAGAAAAGAATATATTAAGCTGACTACAAGGTTTTGAATGCTACATGTGCAAGAGATCTACGTTCAAACGATGGTCATGGTAAGAAAGAACTCAAATGAGGGCAAGGCTAGTGTAATACAAAAACTGAAAGAAATTAAGACAAGATTCCACCATACCCGAAGGAAGCATGTTGTGAGACTAGTAGTTGGTGCTCTGCAAAAATAACCAGGGAAAACCTTAAAAGTTAAATTGAATGAAGCATATGATTAATAAACCACAAGCTCCATAACTCAAGTGTATCGATTTCTTACTTGCAAACATTGATAAACCAGAGTAGAAATTGAAGAAGTCATGTCCATTAGCCAAGTAGAGATCCTATAACTTAGAGACTCACTATCAAGCTTGATCCGCTCGAAGTGTTGAAAATAGCAACAAGAAATGCTAAAAATAGAATTCAGTATATTCCAATTATACCTTAATTTAAGATATAAGGTTGAGTTTTATTTGAGTTGTAATTAGTTAGCTCAGTTTAACTGAATTAAGTCCAGTTAAATCAGGTTCAAACAATTTGAGGAACTAATTGTGAGTTCATTCAATTAATGCATGCATGCATGAAACTAGTGTACTCCAGATAACTGAAGATTCTCTCATAAATAACTCATGCATGTCAGTTCAGAAAAATACCGAGTTGAGCTTAAAGACAGGGACAATGTACTATCAGTTGGAGGAATTTTCCTATAAAGGAAACTCATCCATGTAGAAAGAATAGGGTTCCTTGAGGATTTCACAGTTTTACAGGGTGTGAGATTAGTGTGAGTGATCAATGTTACACTTGGTAACAATAGGATCACCCAAGAGAAACAGTACAAGGAAATAGGAGAATTGAAGGGCAGAGGAGAAGGCTTGTGAGAAGCTTTGTTTGCTTGTGAGCATCCAGGAGGATTGTACAAAGAGTTAGCTAGCTATGAGAACTAAAACTTTGTGTAATCTTGATGTATTTCCATCTTGTATGATAATATAGATAGTGGTGTTTTTAGTTAAGGCTTTCCCCTAAGTATTCTTCTGCGTTACATGTGCATTGATTTTGCTTCTGGTTATATGTGTTCTGTTTGATCCCTACTCAAATCGATTAATCTTCCGCAAGTTTGATTGTAGAAGTAGATTAAGTATTTTGCTTTAGTACATTGCATTATCAGGTAATATACACTGAGATTTTTACATGGTATCAGAGCTAGCTTATCTATAGAGAAATTTCTACATGGTATCAAAGCAAAGGGGATCAAAGCTATGAACAGTATACTGAGAAGGGAAATACAAAGTTTGAAGTTCTTGGTTACATGTACAAATCAAATTCATCTCATACTTCAGGTTAGTCAATGATGTTCTATGGCTTGAGACTTGAGTATGCCTTGGATGGCAGCTTGAATTACAAAGCATGGAAGGATAGCATGGAAGTAGTATTCGAAGACAATTGTTGGAAGGACTTCATTGATCAAGAAATCCCCAAGCCAACTGCAGCTAATGCACAAGAATTAGCTAAATGGAAGAAGTGTGTGGTGAGGGCGAGACGAATCATCCTTGAGGGAGTTCGAGACCATATTGTCTCAAGTCTCCATGGGAAGGATACTCCAAATTCAACGTGGAAGACATTGCAGGACCTCTACTAGAACATTAGCGACCAGAGGAAATTGACGCTCAAGGATAAGCTTCAGAGAATCAAGATGGAGAATGGTGATATTATTTCCACATATCTGAACAAGCTCACCACTTGTAGAGATGAGCTTGGAAGTGTGGGAATAACTACTACTAATGAAGATATGGTGAGCCTCACTCGCCTTAGCCTTCCTAAGAGTTGGCGTAGCTACGAGGACTCTGTGAATGGAAGAGAGACACTGTCGGATTAGGAGTGACTGTCGTCAGATCTCATGGAGGAGGAGATCAGGAGGGGCACACAAGATAGTTCTTCATCCAAGGATGATGAAGAAAATATGGCCTTAGCAGGTAAGGCAAGTAAAGGGAAGGAGAAGGATTCTCATTCCAAATAGAATTCTTCTCATGGAGGGAAGAAGATTAACAAATCTAAAGGGAGATGCTTTAATTGTCATGAGATGGGCCATTGTAAAACTAATTTCCCATTGAACAAGTCCAAGAAGGGATTCTTGGAAGGATTTGAAGGTGAGGCATTGGCCTCTAAGTTCGAATTGGATTTTAACCTCATGCCATGCATGGTTTCATGGATGATGGGTTGTGGTTGGTTTCTTGACAGTGGAGCCTCATTCCACATGACCAGTAATAAAAGTTTATTCAGTACGTTGGAGGATAATAACCTCAAGATACTCATCGAGATGGGTGACGATGAAAGGTTTAGTGTTTCAAGAGTGGGCACAATTGCTTTTTAGAGGGAGCATGGAGCTCTTATCACCTTGACAGATGTGAAGTATGTGCCTCGATTGAAGAAGAACTTGGTATTGATCACGATGTTGGAGGACATAGGCTACAATGTTGTCTTCAGTAAGGGAAACGTTTTCCTTAGACACATCACCATGGGACAGGTGAAGTAGATCGGTTGACGCGTTAAGAATCTGTATGCTCTTGAGGTTCAAGATACATGCAAAGCCTTGAGGAGCAATGCAAAGGTTAGAGACTTGGTGGTTGAGAGGGAGAGTAAATTACATCTCAACATATAGCCACAGAAGAAGTTTGAGACAATTGTGGATGAGCCACAGTTGGAGATGCTGAGAGGAGACCGAGTGGAGGCATCCACTCATGCAGATACCTCTAGTAGGGGAAATTTCGAGCAAAGTCAACAGAGGGATCACATGCAATAATACCTCCAAATGTGAGGTGGGGCGATGTGAAGTGATAGTCTCAAGAAGGTTGAAATTGGGGAGGGTCCATTGGGAGGTTCTATCTCATGGATTGTATCTTGCTACGGGAGCCCAAAGTACATAGTAGTGAGAGGAATTAGTGAGATTGATGCAATTAGAGATCAAAGTGACAGAGGCTAGAGTAGTTAGATATTGAAGAGTGCAGAGAAGGATTGACAATAGTGCAGAAAGACTGAGTTAGCAAAAGTGCAAAGTTTTTTAGTTTACATAGGCAATAGGAGTGAGAGACTTTGATGACAGATGCATCATATTGATTCTGGTTGGATGTTTCTTTTGTTTCTTGAGTTGCTGGAGAAACAACACTTGAGAGAATTGTTGCATGCAGAACATTCGAAAGGTTCATGATCGGGATCAAGTTGAATTCCTTTCTTGTTGAGAGGGAGTGCTGAAAATAGCAACAAGACATGCTAAAAATAGCATTCAGTATATTCCAGTTTTAGTTTGTCCTTGAATTAGAATTTTGAATTAAAATTCGAATTTAGTCTCACCAGTTGTTTGAAAAATAATTAATTAATTCATCTTGAGTTAAATTAGTTGGAGAAATTCAAGCTAGAAGTCTTTGTGAAGTCATGCAACAGTTATCCCGTCGATTGTGGAGATTATCCCTTAATTAAGGAGATAAGGTTGAGTTGAATTTGAGTTCTAATTAGTTAGCTCAGTTTAACTGAGTTAAGTCCACTTAAGTTAGTTCCAAACAGTATGAGGAGCTAATTGTGAGTTAAGCCAGTTAATGCATGCATGCCTGAAACTAGTGTACTCCAGATAACTGAAGATTCTCTCATAAATAACTCATGCATGTCAGCTTAGACAAAGAACCAATTGAGATTAAACACAGGGACAGTGTACTATCAGTTGGAGGAATTTTCCTATAAAGGAAACTCATCCATGTAGAAGGAATAAGGTTCCTTCTACATTTGAAAAATAAAAATCACTAGAAAAAATGTTTGAAATGAATATAGTTTCAAAAACTTAAATGGTTACAAATATTGGAATTGTGAAAAAATATTTTAATTTTTTATTTTATTTAAATTTACTTACTACATTTTAAAATGAATTGTTTTTCATTCTCAACCCTCTTCAAATGAAAAATATATAAGCTAGTATTTCATCCCATCATGTTTTTGAAATTGTCCAATTTATTATTATTTTAATAACATCTTAATTTTTTCTTTATACTAGTCAAACCAAATAATACTTAAAATAATTTTTAATTGATCCTTAACTTTAATATCCTAATTTTATTTTTTCTTCCAAATATTTATCATATAACAAATCCTCATTAAAAAATTTAATCATTGCATTATGAAACATATTTCCAAATAAACTCATAAAGAGATTGGAATTTTAATACTAAAAAATCATACCAATTTATCATTAATAATTTTTTATTATTCAATCGTTAATTTTGAAATTTTTTAATTGTTTTTAAATTAATATTATTTTTTCATTTTAATTTATTAGTCTTTATTTTTTGTGTGTGTGTGTGCGCGCACCTAGTTTAGCTATTACAGTGGAAATTTAGCTTTGGAAATACAATTTTTGGCGATATTGTAATTTTAATTGTTTAGCTTTGTAAATTAAACAACTTTAACTAGTGATTTTAAAAATTCTCTATATATTCGGAAAAAATTAACCAAAAAAAAATGTACAAAAAATGACCATTTAGTTTGTTAGATTGCCTATATATATTGAAAAGTACTTATCACTTTTACATTTCAATATTATTAGTTTTGACAAGTATTAATTGTTATTGATTATTAATGTAGCCATATGAGTTGAATGGTTGGAAAACTTTGATATGCATCAATTAACTTTTATTATTCAATTGTTAATTTTAAATAGTTTTCTAATGATTAATCTAACTAGTAGAGAGGACATTTTGGCTTGGCAGTACAATTTTTAGGGACATTGTGATTTTTTATTCTTTAAAATCCAATTCGAATGCATAGAAAACATCTGAGATGCTTCATCTTTGCAAATTAAACAATTTTAACTCGTTGTCCTTAAAAATATCTACCTTCATTTGGACAAAATGAAACAAAACAAATATACCAAAAAACACCATTTCTTTTATTAGTTTATGTTGAAGGGTCCTTATCACTTTTCTATTTCAATATTATTATTTCTCACAAGTGTTAATTGTTATGTATTATTAGCCCAGTCATATAAGTTAAATGGTTGGAAAACCTTGATATACATCAATTCATGATAGTGCTAATCATCATCATCATCATCATTATTATCAACTAGCTAATGGGGCATCTCAACCAATCTCAACCATGAAATTCAAGGTTCAAATTTCTCATGTGTCAAAAAAAAAAGGAGAAGTTAAATATATATACAACCTCAAATTTACCATAAATATTTTTTAACTGCTGAATTTAGGCTTTCGTGATCCATATCTTGATTATGTGAAATATTTCATAAAAATCGTATTGAAAAAATTATGTCAACATGTTTCGAAACATCTAGTTTGGTTCATCATCCTAACGATGAACCAAACTAGATGGTTCGAAACACGTTGACATAATTTTTTCGATAAGATTTTTATGAAATATTTCACATAATCAAGATATGGATCACAGAAGCCTAAATTCAGAAATTACAACCCTGCACAGAAAAACCATTAAAGTTCATCACATATATGGATCACAGAAGCCTAAATTCAGAAATTACAACCCTGAACAAAAGGGCCATTGTGATAAAAAATTGTCACTTTGAATGGACACGCTTGTAGGGTTCGAAGGTGAAGTCAAATTTGGCAGTCGTGACGATGAATACAATTAGATGGTTTGAAGCATGTCAACATAATTTTTCTGATGTGATTTCTACCAAAATATTTCTCACATTCAAGATATGGATCACAAAGTCTTGAATTCAAAAATTACAACCCTACATGGAAGTGCCATTGCAATAAAAATTCATCACTTCAATAAAAGTTCATCACTTCAAACAGGCACACTTGTAGGTTTCCAAGATGAAGTGAGTCCTCACAATGAACCAGACTAGATGGTCTGAAACACATGAACATATTTTTTCTAATGTGATTTTTATCAAAATATTTCTCATAGTTTTAACTTTCCAATATGCTTTATTACAATACCAAAGACCAATACCATAATCTAAAAAACAATAATACATTTCATAGGACATTTCTTTTTAATTAATCAATTCAATATATATACTAAGTAATCATAACCATCATAGTTATTTAATCAAACCACATTAAAATATTTTAAAAAAGAGTATCAACTCACATTAAAATTTATTAAAAGTTAATCATTGAGCTTCTTCTTTTTTCCGATGAAAAAATCATAATTTCCATTATATAGAATATTGAAAATTACACACTATAGCTGCTGCATATGTATCATATGCCAAAATTGTGGTCAAAACCAAAATATAGTTTAATGTTTCATAGTATAATTTCATAACATGAGTGATCATACAAAGTATAAAAAATGGTCATGGTATAAACATAGTGTAAGTCCACTAGGCAAAATAGTGTAGAAAAAGGGTAGATTGTCAAGAAGATGTTATCTATCATGATGTCTTATCTGCAAGCTACTGATATTGTATAAAAGTCCTGTGATAATAATGATAAACATCTTATCCCTATTTTTCTTATATCATCCATTGACCATGAGTTTGTTGTGCAGCCTCCTTGGAAAGACTCAGAGTAGTCGGATATTGTTGAGCTCAGCGAAATTATTAGTGCCTTTGCCTTAACCCATATTTAGTTTATAAAAATGGTCCTCAAATAGATACAGAATAGCACCTCCACCACATCTTATATTTTATGTCAATCCATCAAAATAAGTTGATGGGATTGATTTATCGATGGATTCAGGGGATATATTTCGAGCACATTGAGGATTCTCTTCCTTAGGGATCAGATTGTATAATGTCTCAATGTGTGAACAAGAGTAATTCCAATGAGGGGAAATATCTTGAAATATATACTTATTCCTTCCTAACCAAATTCCCTAGCAAACCCGTAATGGGAGATTATGATGTTTTATAGAATGGGGTTTATTCCACCAAGAATTCCAAGTAACTTGTGTTGCTTCTCCCTACCAATGAATGTTAATACCTAATAACTCATAAATTTGATTCCATATGATTCATAGAATAAGGCATAATAAAAAAATATGATCTACAAATTCAGATTTTTTCTCGAGTAAACAACATGAGTTGGTATCTTGTTGTTCAACAGATACCACATAAATAATTTCACTTTTGCAGGGGCTTTGAGTTTCCACATCAAACGCCACCACCAATATTTGTGCGTTGGGTCGTGATCTGAGTAGATGAATAGGTAGCCATCCTTGACGATGTATCTCCCATGCATAGATATAGCCCAAAACATCTCATCCTCATGATCGCTAATCCTAACATGTGTCTTCACAAGTGCATTGATGAATCCAGTCCAATCTTTTCCCCACTAATTCGGGATCATTAGTTCCTAAGTTAATAAATAGAAGCATATGTATATTAAATCCATTTTCTTCTTACAACATTTTATCTTTATTTTTTACAAATTTCTATTTTATTTTTCATAATGCTTTTATCATTAATTTCTATCAAGTGAGCATATAGAGAGAATTTTCAGGATAGAATTGTGTCTGTGATTTTTTATCCTATCCAATGTTTTGGGTGGACACTCCACCCATCATGACGAGGTAGAAAATATAGTGATTACAAAATAGTGCATGGAAGCCTTTACAACCCTGCATAGAAGGGGAATTGAAATAGAATTTCATCACTTTGAATGGACACGCTTGCAGGTTTCTAAGGTGAAGTCAAAGCTGGGAGTGAGGATGATGAATAACACTAGATGGTTCGAAACACGTGGATATAATTTTTCTAATGTGATTTTTATTAAAATATTTCTCATATTCAAGATATGGATCACAATGTCATGAATTAAGAAATTACAACCCTGCACAAAAGGGTCGTTGGATTAAGAAATTACAACCTGCATGAAAGGGCCATTTGGATAAAAGTTCATCGTTTCAAATAGGCACGCTTGCAGTCCTTACAATGAACCACACTAGATGGTTTCAAACATGTCAACATATTTTTCTGATGTGATTTTTACCGAAAGATTTCTCATAGTGTGTAAGGAGAGCTTCAGCGTAAATCACATGAGAAAGATTTCTCATACTTTTAACTTTCAAATGTGCTTTATTACAATACCAAGGACCAATACCATAATATAAAAACCCATAATACATTTCATAGGACATCTCTTTTGTAATTAATCAATTTAATATATATACTTAGCCATCATCATCATCATAATTACTTAATGAAAATACATTAAAATATTTTTAGAAAGAGTATAAACTCACATTAAAATCTATTAAAAATTAATAATTAGAGATTTTTTTTTCTAATGAGAAAATCGTAATTTCCATTATATAGAATAGTGAAAATTACATGTTGTAGCTGTTGCATATGTATCATATGCCAAAATTAAGCTCGAAACAAAAATACAGCGTAACGTATGATACAGAATAGCACCTCCACCACATCTAATATATTGTGTCGATCCATCAAAATAATCCCAAGGGATCGATTTATCAACAGATTCAGAGGATATATTTCAAGCACTTTGAGGATGTTCTTCCTCATGGATCAAATTGTATAATAGCTCAACATGTGAACAAGGGTAATTCCAATAAGGGGAATATATTGAAATATTCTATACCTTCATAACCAAATTCCCGAGCAAACTAGTAATAGGAGATTATGACGTCTGATATAATGGGCTTTATGCCACCAAGAATTTCAAGCAACCTATATTGTTTCACCCTACCACTAAATGTTTACACCTAATGACTCATAAGATTCCATATGAGTTGTAAAATAAGGCATAATAAAAAAGGAAGATCTACAGATTCAGAGTTGTTATTGCATAAACAACATTGAGAGGGGCCTTGAAAAGATCATCGTTGTAAATTTTCCTCGGTTGGTATCTTGTTGTTTAACAGACACCACATAAGTATTTTGGCTTTTGCAAGGTCTTTGAGTTTCCATATCAAACACCACCACCAAACTTGGTGTGATTGCTCATGATTAGAGTAGATGAACCAGTAGCCACATTTGGGGGTCTATCTCCCATGTGCAGATATAGCCCAAATAAGCTAATCCTCACGATCGGTGATCCTAACATGTGTCTTCACAAGTGCATTGATGAATCTAGCCCAGTCATGTCCCCATTGATTCGAGATCATCAATTCCTAAGTTAATAATTAGAGTATATGTTTATTATCTCTAATTTATTCTTACAACATTGTATCTTTATTTTTTTATAAATTTCTATTTTATTTCTGATAATGCATTTATTATTAATTTTTATCAAGTGAGCATATAGAGAGAATTTTAAGGATAAAAATGTGTCTAGGATTTTTTATCTTATCCAATGTTTCAATTGACACTCCACCCATCATAAGGGACTAGAAAATTGAATGGTTACAAACTATTACATTGAAGCCTTTAAATAGAAGGAGGTTCCGCAACTAGTCGTTAAGATATATTATTTAATTAATAAAATAGTTGTTAAGAGAAGAGGGTTAAAGAAAAGAATAAATATCAATAAATTAAATCAAAACGAATAGTATTTAAGTATGTCTTTCAATATTATGTATTTAATAAAATAGTCATTAAGAGAAGAGGGTTAAAGAAAAGAATAAATATAAATCAAAATGAACAGACTTTAAGTCTAAGTTTTTGGAAAGTTTTCTAGTTTATTTTCCAATGTAATTTGTGTAGAATCAGTGCACGGATTCATTGAAACCACAAGTTTTATAGGTGAATTGTTCACAATATAAGTGGCCTAGGAAGTTTTAATGATGTTTGTAACATGCCCCATTTATTGAAATCACAAGTTTGATAGGTGAACTCATCACAATATTTTCCATTCATTGAAATCATAAATTTGACAAGTGAACACTTCACAATAGAAGTGGCTTAGGGGGTTTTAATGGTTCTTGTAACATGCCCCAATTATTGAAATAACAAGTTTGACAAGTGAAATATTTACAATAGAAATGGCCTAGTGGGTTTTATTGCTGCTTGTAACATGCCCCATTTATTGTAAATATTTGTGAGTTACTTGCATTTACTTTTATTGCTTTAGACTTAAGAACTTATAGGTTGAGTGGAAATCCTAATAGAAATTTTGGATGGTTAATTTTATTTTTAAGATTTAGGTGGAAAATTTGACAAGTGAAATCTTCATGATAGAAGTGGCCTAGGGGGTTTTATTGGTGCTTGTAACATGCCCCATGTATTGTAAATATTTGTGAGTTACTTGCATTTACTTTTACTGCTTAATACTTAAGAACTTATACGTTGAGTGGAAAGCCTAATAGGAATTTTGGATGGTTAAGTTTATTTTTAATATTTAAGTGGAAACCATTTTTGCCTCGAGTATAATGTAGCTGTGTAGGTGTAATGTAAGTATGTAAACATTATCAAGTATGTGTAAACATTTAATATTAGCTCAATTAATAATAAAAAAGTTAAAAGTAATGAACAAAAAGTTAAAA
>APFE031125436.1:20950-84827 GCA_000404065.3 Pinus taeda | reverse complement strand
CTTGTGCTCAACGTTTTAGTATAAATAGAGGTGGCCTTCAAGTCATTTCAACACACTTGGGATCTCTTCCTCTCTACTTGTCTTTGGGTTTTAGTAGGATGAGAGATCCTAAGGGATAACGTTGCCCTAATCCAGAGGGCAAAAGTCAGAACTACCGAGAATTGCCAAAACTATAAGAACTGCTGAAACTACCGGGAATAGCCGGAAACGTCAGAAACGCCGGAAAAGCCGAAATGCCAAAACTGCCGGGAACTGCCGGAACTGCCGGGAATAGCCGAAATTGCCGAAATTGCGGGAACTGTTGGGAATAGCTGGAATTGCCGGAAAAGCCAGAACTGCCGAGAAAAGTCGGAACTATCGGAACTACCGGGAATAGCTGAAATTGCCGGAATTGCCAGAACTGTCGAAACTGCCGGGAACAGTCGGAACTGCCAAAACAGCTGAAACTGCCGGGAAAGTTGACGTAGAGTGCAGAAGCTGAAACTGCAGGAACTGACAAGAAAAGTCGGAACTGCCGAACAGCCGAAATTGCCGAGAATAGCCGGAATTGTCGGAACTGCCGGAACTACCGGGAACATCCGAAATTGCCGAAATTGTCGGAACAGCCAGAGCATCTGTCTCCGAAGGAGAGCAGCGTGCAAGGGACAACACTAACATTGGGACAGTTGTATGGTACTTAGCAGCAAATACACCAAGCGTGCAATGTTACAGCTAGCATGCCAAGGACAGCTAGCATGCAACAGCAAGCATGCAAAGGACAAGAAGCATGCTAGGGACAACAAGCAATCTAGAGACAACAAGCAAGCAAGATCCAGCCAGCACATAGGTTAGTATGGCAACATGGTGCAGCAATGGCACATAATGTAGTACAGTGATGGGTACCAGTCATGATTAATGAAGCATGATGAGATGCAGCATGGTGATGATGGGTGTAGCATGGTGCAACACGGTGAAGTGCAGCATGATGATGAAATGCAACAAACGATAGGTGAAGGAGTCACCTTGGAGAATTAGTTGAAGCAGCGTGTCTTCAACTAATCTCATGTATCATCTTCTTAGAGATGATCTATGCTCTTATCTAGATAAGTCAAAGTGTTGACTTCTGTTATAAACGTACTATCTCTCTCTCTCTGTTGAACTATGAAGAACATATAAGAAGAATTGATCAAGGGTTTCCCCACAATGGGGTTTGTCCCTAGCTAGCGCCACATCTTGTGTCCTCTTGTCTTGGCTTGTCTTCTGCGATTTATGTTTATGTTCTATCTACAGTTTACTTTAATGTGGATGTGATTGCTAATCTGGAAAAGATAAGGAGCTAACTGTGAAAATTGAAATAAATTGCTCTAGGCATAGAACATACCTAAAATTAACAAGAACCCATGTATGCAGATTGAAGAAAGCACTTTATGGCTTAAAGCAAGCCCCCAGGGCTTGGTATTCTCGCATTGACAGCTACTTAGTAAAGTTGGGATTCACGAGGAGCAATGTTGATCCAAACCTCTACTTCAAAGTTGTACAAGGTATGCCTTTGATTTTGGTATTACATGTTGACAATCTGTTTTTGACAGGTAATGAACCTCTAATGATTACTAGTAAGAGGGAGCTTGCCTCTGAATTTGAAATGAAAGACCTTAGCATGATGCACTTCTTTTTGGGCCTGGAGGTCTGCCAAAGACCTAGCAAAATTATTCTCTCCCAAGGGAAGTATGTTGTAAAGCAATAGGAAAGATTTGGAATGGTAGAGTGCAAATCCATGAGCACTCCCATGGAGATGAACTTCAAGAAACTTTGTGGTGATGAAGTTGGACCTAATTTATCTAATCCATCTAAGTATCGTCAATTGATTGGGGCAGTGATGTTCCTAGTGAACACTCGTCCTAATATTTACTATGTTGTAAACACCTTGATTCAATTCATGACCAAGCCTTTAATCACTGGGTTGTTGCTAAACAGGGGCTTAGATATCTACATGGGACAATTAACTTTGGTCTTCGATATATTGTTGGCAATATAAAGCCGCATGGTTATACAGGATGCTGACTAGGCAAGCAACATTATTGACAAAAAAAACACTTCAAATTGTTGTTTCAATTTAGGATCTACCATGATCTCTTGGATGAGCAGGAAATAGAAATCAGTTGCTCTCAGTTTTGCTAAAGCTGACTA
Source organism: Pinus taeda (assembly GCA_000404065.3). Classification (NCBI taxonomy): domain Eukaryota; kingdom Viridiplantae; phylum Streptophyta; class Pinopsida; order Pinales; family Pinaceae; genus Pinus; species Pinus taeda. The sequence goes on along the minus strand of APFE031125436.1, from coordinate 82,661 downwards.
TATTGTTGCTTGCTTAGCTATATGTGAAGTTGTTTGGTTAAGAAAACTCTTTGGAGAGTTATTTGAGCAAGTCCTGGATACTATAGTGATATTCTGTGATAATATGAGTGGGATCTGATTGTCTGAGAATCTCGTATTTCATGACAGATCCAAGCACATTAAAATCAGATATCATTTCATTTGAGACATGGTATAGAGAGGAGCAGTGAGACTCCACCATATTCAGACTAATGAGCAGATTGCTGATATACTTACCAAAGCACTGTCGAAGAAGAAATTTCTAGTCTTCAGAGATATGGTTGGATTAGGGGATGTACCCCTTCCGCGTCTGGGACCGGCTGATCAACAACACTGAGATGTGTGCTCTTCCCCCCTGGTTGAGCTCCCAGGGATGAGGAATTGAGCTAGTGAGCTCTTGGGGATGGGGGGCCTCCAATCAGGAGTATGCCCCAATCATGCATCTTGATTCCCACCCATCTGGCCAATACGTGTTGGCTACTTGAGATCAGATTGGGATCCTTACTAGTCATGGTAAGTAGTATCTCGCTCAAGTTCGAAGATGCTGGTGTCCTTGAGTTATTATGGATTCTTAGCCTATGTGATGAAATATTATGGATTCTTAGCCTCATTGGCTAAGCAACAGTTTCTTAGTCTTCATGACTGAGTGATATTCATTCTGGGTGGTAGCATGAGTCTCCCCAATGGTATTTGTTCTAGGTTGTAGCATATGGCTCCCTAATGCCGTGTGGAAGCATTTGGCTCCCCGATGATATTTAGGTTGGGTTGGAGCTTGAGACACCCCGGTTATTGTTTCTTAGCCTTTATTTCCCTAAGCTTGGATTCAAGGTGGTAGTTGAGGCTCCCCTGCCATGAGTCATGATTCGAGAATGTTCAGCATGAGTCATGATGATTTGACAAGTACAACAATTTTGACACTATTGATGGAAATTCCTCCCTAGTTGAGAGGGAGTGTTGAATCTTGTGCAACTAAGGGGAAATTTCCTTGGAAAAAATAAATTAAAAAAAAAAAAACACTTTATTAAGCGAATTATTTCCAAGTGGCTCCAAAAGTGCTAGGTTGGCTCTTCTAGATGGTCAATTCGACTTGCCTAGAAACTTACATGATGGCTAGTTGGCTTGCCTTGAAACATTATCATTCAAATCACATCGTAGCTATATAAAGAGGTTAATCCGCTTTCCTTGATATGTAATTTGATCATGCACACATTGCTCATCTGCTCTCCTACGTGAAGGTATTCAAAGAGATGTTTAAGGGTTCGATCAAGTGAAGAAATTTCTCTTCTTTTACTGAAGACTGTGATTTGGTTGTTCATTATTCTGTGATATGAGCTCATTGATTGGTCAGAGATTATAACTACTTCAGGCTTGTAACTAGGCCGAGATTTACTTCAGATTTGCCTCCACAGATCTAGATCTGAGCCACCTCAGGATGCCATTTTAGAATTGTGATCTGGTCTAAGCTTATGCCTTCACAAATCTGTATTCTATCTCAAGTTTGAGCCTCGAGAGGGAAGAAGATCTGAGATCTATCTTTGTGGTATGGTGAGGGGATCATTGTCTTGTCTCAGATCTATCTGGAAGACATTGTGAAGAAGACCTTAAAACTTGTGGAAGCTATTATCAATGGCAAGTCTCTTATCATCACTAGTGATCTCTTTCACATTGGTGATAGAGTTCTTGCATCAGTATTTTATCTCTCACTGTTAGCAGATTTATTGGAAGCCTGTTGTTTCGTTTCATCATTAGTAGATCTAGTGGAGATTTCTCTCTCGCATTTCCAGAGATTTTTTTCTTGCATTATTGTTTGGCAGATTTCGTATTATTGGCAAGATCTCTATCTTGTATTATCATTGGTGACAGATCTCCCTTGTATCAGATCTCACACTTCAGTAGATTTGTGCTAGTTTAAAAAGGTGTAATGTTGTTGTCATTGAGAAAAGGGTTTTGTACTCTGCTTATGTATCTCTGTTGAACATTTGATGAAGATCTAATAGAAGAATATTCTTAGAGGGTTTTCCCCCAAAATGGGGTTTTCCCCTGGTCTTGGACCAAATCTGTTGTCTTATTGTTCTTTGACTGTCTTCTAAATGGTTATTAGTTACTATCTGCACTTAAAGGTTGAAGATCTAAGTTAATTAATTACAAAATTTAAACCTAAGGACTATAACAGGTTCATTATAGTCACACTTATACTAGGTTGATAGCTTAATTCCAAAGCACCTTGATGTCCCTATCCAATATGCACAACAATGGGAGTTAGAAATCTCCTTCATACTCCACCTTTAGTTATATTCAAAACCTACATAGTCATCATCACGCCTATAAGTAAAACATGAGAATAAAGAAATAGTACATACAATCAACAAATTCATATAACACTCGTATAAATTGTTCAACTTTTATCATTAATTTAAAAATATCCCTTTGGGACTTACCAAACTTTTAAACTCTATGGCACTTGACCAGCAATTGGGTGAAGAATTTGTTTCTTATTAGTTTTGGGATATCATCTCCAAGAATGGTTGGGACTTTCCTTGAATTCATAGATAAAAATATTAACAATTGTGGACAAAAGAATATACATCTATTGAGCAATACAACTGCAAGGAGGGGCCTTGCTCCTTCCATCTTTACTATGTAAGTAAATGTTGCTAGCAAACCAAATTGTCTTGGACCTTCTATTGAAAATATCACAAGCAAATTGCGTTTCGCCTTCCTTACATGGACCACTGAGCATTACACTATAAGCAGCAACACTATCACTAATGATTATTCTATCACTTTTTCGAAGAGCCCCAAACTGAAATCTAGTCACCATCCATTAGAAAGCCCATCAACAAACAAGTTGAATATGCTAATACCGCCAAAGCAATCTTTGCTAACACGTCTTCAAAATTCTTCATAATATTGATGCTCAAAAACTCAACACTTTGATCTGCTCTTCAAAAATCTTCATTTTATCTTGATTTTTAGAAAACATAACACAATAGCCTTCTTGTTAAAGTTAGCAACTAGGGCCAAATTCCACTTTGGCCAGCTCATTTGATGAAGATAATTACTGCATTGAATTCCTCTTTTTGAGAGGACAAACATTGACCTAAAGATCACTAAATTTGGACAAGGAGCAATATCTTTTTTAGGTCAAGCCCACGTGTAAATTGGCAAGGGCGGCCACACCATCATGTAGGCTCATGAAGCCAAAGCGACATGTCTTTTGACCCTCAACAACTTGTATAAATAAGGATGACCTCAAACCTCATTTGGCAACTCATCAACTCACACATTCTTCTCAATCCTCACCTGATTGGTCCATTCACCTCATTGGTCAGCTGATTTTCTCACATGTGTGGCAAAAAGGAGGACGAAAATTACAGTGCCGAAAATCTGAAGTTTTTCTGCAGTTTGACCAGCGTTAACCAGCGTTGACTTTGAATTTATGGGCAGAATTTCAATTCGATCTTTTGGACATTTTTCTGTTTAGGTAGGCCATACTCTTTGGCACAGAAACCGAGAATTTTTGAACACTTTGACCTGCACTGACCACAGGCTTGTTTGACTGCAAAGTGGACTTCAGGTTGACCGAGTTTGACTGTTGTTTGGATGACTATTTTGGGCTGACTTTGACCAGCAAGAGAGGCTAAGTTCCTCTCTCCCTTGACTGAGTTGTTTTGGAGAAGTTTGACCAAACTTTGACTGTTGTTGACTTTCTGGTTAGGGTTCATTTCACTATTGTTGACTGTGGGCAGAATTGCAGATTTGACAAGGTTGTTTTGGACACTGGTTTTGATCATCTAATGGGAACTCTATTTTGACTTTATTGTACTCTCTCTCTCCTCTCTTGAACATTTGATATAATAATACGAAGAATTGATCAAAGGGTTTTCCCCATCTTGGGGTTTTTCCCTAGCATTCGCCAAATACTGGTGTTCTCTTGTCTTGGCTTGTATTCTGCAATTATTGTTTATGTTCTATCTACAGTTACTGTCAATGTCATGGTTAATGTGATTGTTATTAGAAATTGTCATTGGGCTTATAAAAGAACATTGAAGTAATTGTTGCAAGCATAGAACATACCATTGCTATCTAAAATTAACATGGCACAAAGCCTAGGTGAAGACAAAGCCCAAGCAAGAGAGAAAAGCAATCACTAAGATATCTATTGGACAAATACTATTAGACAAGTCTCCATGGCCTCTACATCTTACTTCAAGACGGAGGACAAGCTCAATGACAAATCTTACTATCATGCATGGAAGATGACTTTGGACCTGACTTTGGAGGAGCATGTGTTGAAGGCAATGTAACTAGGTTCAGTCTTCATAAATGTACTTTTGATATTTGTACTTATTCAAGAAAAGAAATATTATTTTTTATAATATATGTCAATGAGGTTCTTGCTCATTGAAGTAGGTCTAGCACATGTCAAAGTGCTATAGTGGAGTCAAATAGTCAAAAGGAATGTTGAAGGCCTTAAGGGCATGTTACACTATGTATAAATATATATTAAAGTCAAAGGGAAAACCTCCAAGCAAAATCAAGTCTACTCCTATGCAATGGCACCATCAAGAAGCTCCTTCAAGCATGCTACACCACCATGAAAACTATCATAAGTATTCTCAACAAATCAGCATCCAAACAGCCCTCAAAGTCACCCTACAAACAATCAATCAAGTCAGCCTACAAGTCTGCCTAAATGGAGGGACAGTCCTCTATTTATAGAGGTTGTCCACTCCAAATACGACGCACTACTCAAGCTCTGAAATCCGCAAGGGAAAGAGGACAAGAAGAACGAAGGAAGCAGAAATAAAAGGTCTACTAGGGCAGCGAAGTGAGGAGGAAGAACAGTGAAGTTTGAGGAACTGTTTTCTAGGGTATACACAGTCACACGTACGAGAAAATGAAGGATAGTCTGCGGCTATATCAGCAGTAAGATCACAATTATATATTCCTCCTTGTTTGGGCTAGTAACTTAGGCCTATAAGGCCTCATACTCAAGCGAAGGAGAGAAGGGCATATAACACATAGTAATCCTCCCACACGTGCGAGAAACTAGGGCAGCAGAACAGCAGTACAGTCATACTCTCATATCTCAAGAAGGATCTCGGTTGGTTAAAGTTGAAGTCTACTTGTGCAAGGGATAGAAGAGGAACACCTCATCTAGAAGACTCAAGGAAGGTCTATCTTGAAACAAGAATCATAGTAAGAAAATGAAGTGTCGGAAGGAGGATGAAGTACCAGAGAACAAAGTGTCGGAGGAAGTGTCGGGGAATAAGGTGCAGAAAGAAGGAAGGACTTGACTTGTGCTTGGAGGATACTCTTGTGAGGGGTCTAGGGTTTGGCATTGATCAATAAGAAGCTTCAATAAGATAAACTTACTAAAGGGTTTTCTTCTCAAGAGAAGAGAGGTTTGGCCCTGGCAGAGAACCAACATCTTGTGTTCTTGTTCTTATGTTTTGGTAGCAGTTTGATGAAATACACACACATGCATTAATAAGAAGAAGAAGAAGATTAAGCTAACTAGAAAAAGTAAAAAGACTACACAAATTGTTATCAAGTAACGAAGAATCACACTACACTACTTTGTCCTAGATTTTTCAACAACATGAAGTATTGGACTATGTGCAGGGAAAAGTGGTGGAGGCTCCTTCAAATGCACTAGTTGCTGCTAAGACAAAATATAGAAAAGGTGAGGTCAAAGCAAAGAAAAATTTGATTAACTCCATTCAAAAGCATTTGGTTGCCTATATTTTGTATTTGGGAACTTCTAAGGAAAAATATGATAATTTGGTTGGCATGTTCAAAGTGAACAATGCAATTCAAATCCTTTTTCTCAAAAACAAGTTGAAGGATATCAAGATGGATAAAGGGGATGCTATCCAATCGTACTTCATGAGAATAACTCAAATCAAGAATGACCAACTATCCATTGGAGAAGTTATTGTTGATAAGGAGCTCACTCTCATTGCACTTGGAGGTCTTTCAAGACCTTGGGATGTGTTTGTCACCACTATTCTCAACAATGAGAAAATACCAAGTTTTGAAGAGTTATTGGCTAGATGCACTCAAGAGGAGACTAGGATGATGGAGATAGATAAGCCCTCCAATGGAAATGAACCTACTGCCTTCTCCGCTCATGCAAAAAGGAAGAAAAATGTTGGTCCAAGGAGATAGGGTCAAGGATCTAAGAAGGGATTCAAAGAAGGAAGAAAAGGAAGGTGTTATAATTGCAACGAGTTCAGCCACTATGCTAGAGAGTGTCCTCGCAAGAAGATTACCCAAGGGATGATGACAACAACAAACAACAACAAAAACAATTTCAAAGGCAATTGGCGATCAAAAGAACAACAGGTTCAACAACAAAGGAAAGAGGAATGTTCCCACTACTCGAAACGGAAATGGTCGACCTCCCAAAAGGACAAGAAATGACAGGTATGATGAAAGTAATGTTGTAGGAAAACAAGATGAGTCTTATCTTATTTCCGCTCTATCTACTGCCTCTCCTCCAAATACTTTGGATCATTGGTTGATTGATAGTGGAGCTTCATGGCCCTTCACTAGATACAAGGAGGCCATCTCAAATTTGGTTGAAAAAAAAACTAATCTAAAGATCATACATTGAGATAATGCCACCTACCCCGTGAAAGGGAAAGGTATAGTCACTTTTCACTTGAATCAAGGTCAAACCATTCATCTACAAGAAGTGTTGTATGTGTCTTATTTGAAGAAGAACTTGGTGTCTATTTTTGTGATGGAAGACAAAGGCTTCAAGGTAGCATTCATTGATGGAAAGGTACGTATTTGGCATACAAACCCTAAAGATGCATTTACTCTTGGATTTAGGGTTGATGGTCTCTATCAAGTCGGAGGAAGTCCTTTGTGAGCTTTAGCGAGTGATACTACTTTTTTTCAAAATGAATTATTGTTAAAATTGGCAACTAGGGCCAAATTCCACTTTGGACAACTCATTTGATGGAGATGATTATTGCATTGAATTCCTCTTTTCGAGACAACCAAAATCGACCTAAAGATCATCAAATTTGGACAATGGAAAATATGTTTTTGAGCTCAAGCCCACACATGTGCAAATTGTCAAGGTCGACCACATCATCATGTAGGCTCATGAAGCCCAATGGACATGTCTCTTGACCCCCAACGACTTGTATATATAAGAGAGACCTCAAACCTCATTTGGCATCATCTCATCTCACACATTCTTCTCTCTCCTCATCTGATTGGTTCATATAGCTCATTGGGCATCTCTTCTTATCACACGTGTGGCTGGAAAAAAAGACAAATTATAGCGCTGAATTACAAGAATGTTGCAAGGTTTGACCAACATTGACCAAGGGGTATTTGACCAAGTTTGACTACAATTTTTATGGGAAATTTTCTGTTTAAGCAAGTCACATTGTTTGGCACACAAACTAAGATTTTCTAGGCATGTTGACTGAGCTGACCACAGGGTTGACTGCAGCCCTGACTGCAGAATTTGACCAAGTTTGACAATTGTTTTCATCACTGTTTTGGGCTGACTTTGACCACCTAAGAAGGTCGAGTTTGACTAGGTATGACTAAGCTACATTGAGGATAGTTTGTTGCTACTTTGAACAACATTGAGTTGCCATTGATTTTTTGGTTAGGGTTGTTTACTGCAGCAGAAAAATTTCATATTTGACAGGGTTGCTTTGATCATCATTTGGCAAGTTAATTTTGAATTTATTGTACTCTCTCTCTCTGTTGAACATTTGATATAATAATAAGAAGAATCAATCTTGGGGTTTTCCCCATCTTGGGGTTTTTCCTTAGCATTCACCAAATCTGGTGTTCTCTTGTCTAGGCTTGTTTTCTGCATTTTATTGTTCACATTTTATCTATAGTTATTGTCAATGCGATTTATGGTTAATGTGATTGCTATTGGAAACTAAATTGAAAATTGTCATTGGGCTGCTAAAAGGACATTGAAGTAATAGTGCTACGCATAGAACATACCGTTTTTAACTAAAATTAACATGGTATCAGAGGCCAGGTGAAGACAAAGCCCAAGCAAGAGTGACAAAAGCAATCACTAAGAGATCTATTGGACAAGTCTCCATGGCATCTACATCTTACTTCAACACTGAGGACAAGCTTAATGATAAATCTGACTATCATGCATGGAAGATGACTTTGGACCTGACTTTGGAGGAGCATGAAGTATTGGTCTATGTGCAAGTGGTGGAGCGTCCTTCAAATGCACCAATTGCTGCTAAGATGAAGTATAGAAAAGGTGAAGTAAAAGCAAAGAAAATTTCGATTGACTCTCTTCGAAAGCATTTGGTTACCTATATTTCTGATTTGGGAATTTCTAAGGAGATATATGATAAATTGGTTGGGATGTTCAAAGCGAACAATGCAAATCAAATCCTCTTTCTCAAGAACAAGTTGAAGGATATCAAGATGGACAAAGGGTAGTTTATCCAATCCTTCTTCATGAGAATAACACAAATCAAGAATGACCTTCTATCTATTGGAGAAGTTATTGTTGATACGCAGTTCCCTCTCATTGCACTTGAAGGTCTTGGGACGTATTTGTCACCAATATTCTTAACAATGACTGGATACCTGGCTTCGATAAGTTATTGGCTAGATGCACTCAAGAGGAGACTAGGACGAGGGAGAAAGACAAACCCTTAAACGGAAATGAACCCACTGCTTTCTCCGCACATGCAAAGAGGAAGAATGATGTTGGTCTGAGAAGACAGGGTCAAAAATCCAAGAAGGGATTCAACAGAGGAAGAAAAGGAAGGTGCTACAATTGCAATAGGTTTGGCCACTATGTTAGAGAGTGTCCTCACAAGAAGAATTCTCCAAGGGATGACAACAACAACAACCACAACAATTTCAAAGGCAATGGCAATCAAAGGAACAATAGGTTCAACAACAAAGGAAAGAGGAATGCTCCCGCTACTACAAATGGAAATGGTCGACCAACCAAGAGGAAAAGAAATGCCAGGTATGATGAAAGTAATGTTGTAGAAAAACAAGATGAGTTTTATATTATTTCTACTTTATCTACTACCTCTCCTTCAGATATGTTGGATCATTAGTTGATTGATAGTGAAGCCTCAAGGCACTTCGCTAGGCATACGAAGGCCCTCTCATATTTGATTGAAAAGAAGACTAATTTGAAGATCATACTTGGAGACAATGCCACCTACCTCGTGAAAGGGATAGATACTGTCACTCTTCACTTGAATCAAGGTCAAACCATTCACCTACAAGAAGTATTGTATGCGCCCAATTTGAAGAAGAACTTGGTGTCTATTTCTGTGATGGAAGATAAAGGATTCAAGGTAGCATTCATTGATGGAAAGGTACGCATTTGGCAAAGAAACCCTAAAGATGCATTTACTCTTGGATTTAGGGTTGATGGTCTCTATCAAGTTGGAGGAAGTCCTTTGAGAGCTTTGGCTAGTGATACTTCTCTTCAATCTGATCTATCGCACCGAAGGTTTGCCCACTTGCATTACAAAGCCTTACGTGGGGTAAGGAAGATGGTCACAAGTATGCCTGAGTTTAATATGAAGCATGAAGGTGTTTGTCAGGGTTGAAGGGACCATTCCCCTCTAGTGAAAGCAAGACAATCGATATTCTTCAATTGGTCCATTCTGACCTGTCCAGTATGTTGCCCATAACATCGTTGGGAGGATACTCATATTATGCAATCTTTGTGGATGACTACTCTCGCAAATCATGGATCTATTTGTTGAAGAGGAAGGATGAATTGTTCAAATGGTTTCGTTCTTTCAAAGCATTGGTGGAAAATCAAATAGGGAAGAAGATCAAGATATTGAGGACAGACAATGGAACTGAATATGAATCAAATGAATTCAATGACTTTTGCAAAGACGTTGGCATTAAGAGGGAGACAAATGTTCCATACACTCCTGAGTAGAATGGAGTTGCTAAAAGGAAGAATCAAACAATCATGGAAGCCACCCGTGCCATGCTCCATGATCAAGGTCTATCAAAATTCTTGTGGGAAGAAGCTGCCAACGCTGTCGTATATGTTCAAAATAGGAACCCTCATCAAGCATTGGATTTCAAGACACCCGAAGAAGTCTTCACTGGTAAGAACCTTAATGTTTCTTATTTTAGAACCTTTGGTTGTCTGGTATATTTTCATGTGCCTAAAGAGAAAAGAAATAAGTTGGAAGATTCTGAGAAGAAAGGTATACTTGTCGACTACAGTGAAAATTCAAAGGCATTTAGAATATATGTGCCTGGACAAAGAGATGTGGAAGTAAGTCGTCATGTCACCTTTGATGAGGATAGTGTCCTTGGGAAAGCCAGAGATCTCCCTATCCCAAGGAAGGACAATGATGATGTTGTGGAAAAACAGGATGAACCTTTGACGGATGAGCCTATGCCTAATAGATCCTATTGATCCACCTCTTGGTAATCCCTCTACCTCAAGGAAACGACCTCTATGGCTCAAAGATACTCTCAAAGATATTGAAATACATACTGCTCCAAGAGGGACATTTCGTGAAAGTAAGAAGTCGAACAGGTATCAAGGGTACTTGGTTGCCATGAGTACTATAGTTCAAGTTGAACCATGCACGTTCGAAGAAGCCGTAAAACACCAAGTTTGGAAGGATGCGATGATTGAGGAATATGAATCAATCATGAAAAATGATGTTTGGGATGTCGTGCCTAGACCCAAGGACAAGTTTGTGGTCACCTCAAAATGGCTTTACAAAATTAAACATGGAGTTGATGGGAGTGTTGAAAAATATAAGGCCAAGTTCGTTGCTCAATGCTTCTCTCAAAAGGAAGGAGTGGACTATGACGAGATATTTGCATCGGCTGCCCAATATACCACTATCCGATCTATTATTGCTCTAGCTGCCAATCAATGGTGGAGCCTACATCAAATGGATGTCAAGACTGCTTTCTTGCATGGCTCACTTAAGGAGGAAGTCTACTTGGAACAACCTCAAGGGTTCAAAGTACAAGATCGAAGGACAAATGTATGCAGGTTGAAGAAAGCCCTCTATGGGTTGAAGAAAGCCCATAGGGCTTGGTACGAGAGGATTGACAGTTATCTTATGAAGCTGGGATTTATGAGGAGCTATCCTGATCCAAATCTATACTTCAAGGTTGAAAAGGGCATGCCTCTCATTTTGGTCCTTTCTGTTGATGATCTCCTTCCGACTGGTGCAAACCCTCTCGTTTATCAATGCAAGAGAGAGTTGACTTTCGAGTTCAAGATGAAGGACCTAGCACTGATGCACTACTTCCTAGGCCTGGAACTCTGGCAAAATCCAGGCGAGAGTTTCCTTTCTCAAGGAAAATACGTTGTGAAGTTGTTAGAGACATTTGGGATGGTCGATTACAAGTCAATGTCTACTTCGATGGAACTTCAATGGAACTCAACTTCAAAAGCTATGTGGAAGTGTTGTTGGGCCCGAATTGGCAAACCCGTCCGAGTATCGACAACTTGTGGGGACCCTGATGTTCTTAGTAAACTACCGACCAGACATATGCTTCGTTGTGAATACTTTGAGTCAATTTATGGTTGAGCCTCATCACATGGATTGGATTGCTGCTAAGAATCTCTTGGGATATCTCTGTAGCACAATCAACTATGAGCTGAGATACACTTCTGGGAATTTGAGGCTACATAGATATCTTGAAGTTGACTGGGTTAGCAGTGTGGTGGACAGAAAGAGCACATCTGGATGTTGATTCTCATTGGGATCTGCTTTGATTTCTTGAATGAGCAAGGAGCAGAAATCGGTTTCTCTAAGCATCGCCGAGGCTGAACACATTGCAGCTAGTATGGCCTATTGTGAAGTTATTTGGTTGAAGAAGCTCTTCAGTGAGTTGTTAGAGCACGTGTTGGATACCACTATTATCTATTGCGATAACCAGAGTGGGATTCGCCTTTCAGAGAATAATGTGTTCCACGACCCCTCCAAGCACATTGATATCAGGTACCACTTTATCTATGATATGGTACAATGAGGAGCAATAAGGCTCCAACACATCAAGATTGATGAGTAGATTGTTGTCATTCTCACAAAGCCCTTGGGGAATGTCAAACTCTTAGCCTTCTGAGAGAGACTTGGAGTCGTGGAAGGACTCTTCCATGAGGGTCCCGCTTGAGTTATTGAGCTTTGGGAGCTCCTGGGGGCTCGGGGTACTTCATGGATTTATAAGCGACCATAGTGTGAGTGGTTCACCTTCCCTTCTAGGTGCACTACGTACAGGGTGAGTGGTTCACCTTCCCCTGTGATACCCCATGATGGTTGACTTTTGTGTAGGGTGAGTGGTTCACCTTCCCCTACGATTGATGACACGTGTGTAGGGTGAGTGCTTCACCTTCCCCTATGATTGATGATATATGCATAGGATGAAAAGTTCACCTTCTCCTGCAAATGCCCCATCATACATCCTACCCATGTAGTCCGGAACTCATGGGAAAAGTCAATAGCAACCATAGCACTACAAATGGATGCATCATTTACTGTCGTACTCCCTATGTCTAGGATGCATGGTGTTCAACAACTTGATCTAGGATAAAGTCTGATTGGAGTTCTACCCCTTGTTATGTGGACTGACTTTTGTCAACGGAGAGTGTCAAGGTCTTGTGACTCACTCTCGATCGTTTCTTCTTCATTATCTATATTAGTGTTCAGCAGAGTAGAGACGAGATGCAGAGATGGTACATGATGACAAGTTGGCATGATGATGGATGGATTGGAAAGTGGAATTCTCCCTTAGTTGAGAGGGAGTGTTAAAATTAGAAAATAGGGCCAAATTCCGCTTTCGACAGCTCATTTGATGGAGATGATTATTGCATTGAATTCCTCTTTTCAAGACAACCAAAATTGACCTAAAGATCAACAAATTTGGACAAGGGAAAATATGTTTTTGAGGTCAAGCCCACACGTGCGAATTGTCAAGGTCAACCACATCATTATGTAGGCTCATGAAGCCCAATGGACATGTCTCTTGACCCCCAACGACTTGTATAACTAAGAGAGACCTCAAACCTCATTTGGCATCATCTCATCTCACACATTCTTCTCTCTCCTCATTTGATTGGTTCGTACAGCTCATTGGGCATCTCTTCTTCTCACACATGTGGCTAGAAAGGAGGACGAATTACAGGGCCGAATTACAGGACTATTGCAGGGTTTGACCAGCGTTGACCAAGGGGTATTTGACCAAGTTTGGCTACGATTTATGAGGGAAATTTTATGTTTAAGGTCACATTGTTTGGCACACAAACCGAGATTTTCTAGGCATGTTGACTGAGTTGACTGCGGAATTCGACCAAGTTTGACCGTTGTTTTCATCACTATTGTGGGCTACCTTTGACCACCTAAGAAGGTCGAGTTTGATTGGGTATGACCGAGCTCCATTGAGGATAGTCTGTTGCTACCTTGACCAGCGTTGATTTTCTAGTTAGGGCTCTTGACTGCAACAGGAAAATTTCATATTTGACAAGGCTACTTTGATCATCATTCGGCAAGTCAATTTTGACATTATTGTACTCTCTCTCTACTGAATATTTGATATAATCATAAGAAGAATTGATCAAAGGGTTTTCCCCATCATGGGGTTTTTCCCTGGCATTCGCCAAATCTGGTGTTCTCTTGTCTTGGCTTGTCTTCTGCATTTTATTGTTCATGTTCTATCTACAATTATTGTCAATGTGATTTATGGTTAATGTGATTTCTATTGGAAACTAAATTGGAAATTATCATTGGGCTACTAAAAGAACATTGAGGTAATTGTGGTAAGCATAGAACATACCATGGTTAACTAAAATTAACAATTATGGCACCAGAGATTTGCCCATTTGCATTACAAAGTCTTACCTGGGGTAAGGAAGATGGTCAAAGGTATGCCCAAGCCTAACATGAACTATGAAGGTGTTTCTCAGGGTTGTGTTACTGGGAAACATACAAAGGGGCCAATCCCTTCTAGTGAAAGCAAGACTACCAATACTCTTTAATTGGTCCATTTTGACCTATTTGGTATCTTGCCCATAACATCATTAGGAGGATATTCATATTATGCAATCTTTGTGGATGACTACTCACGCAAAACATGGATCTATTTCTTGAAGAGGAAGGATGAAGTGTTCAAATGGTTTCGTTCTTTCAAAGCATTAGTGGAGAATCAAACAGTGAAGAAGATCAAGACGTTGAGGACCGACAATGGAACCGAATATGAATTAAATGAATTCAATGACTTTTGCAAAGAGACTAGCATTAAGAAGGATTCAATTGTTCCATACACTCCTAAGTAGAATGAAGTTGTTGAAGGAAGAATCGAATAATCATGGAAGCCACCGTGCCATGATCTATGATCAAGGTCTATTGAAGTTCTTCTGGGAAGAAGCTGCCAACACTGTCGTATATGTTCAAAATAGGAGCCCACATCAAGCCTTGGATTTCAAGACACCCAAGGAAGTCCTCATTGGTAAGAAACCTGATGATTCTCATTTTAGAATCTTTGGTTGTCCAGTATATTTGCATGTGGCTAAAGAGAAAAGGAATAAATTGGAAGCTTCTGGGAAGAAAGGTATATTCGTCGACTACAGTGAAAATTCAAAGGCATATAGAATCTATCTGCTTGATCAAAGAGACGTCGAAGTAAGCCAAGATGTTACCTTTGACAAAGAGACTGCCCTCGGGAAAGCCAAAGATCTCCCCATCTAAAGGAAGGACGATGATGATGCTGCTAAATCACAAGAAGAACCTCCAATGGATGAGCCTATGCCTGATGTTGATGGACCAATGGATCCTATTCATCCACCTCCTGGTGATCCCTCTACCTCAAGGAAAAGACCATTGTGGCTCAAAGATACTCTCGAAGTTGTTGAAAGACATACTACTCCAAGAGGAACATTTTGCAAAAGTAAGAAGTTGAATAGGTATCAAGGGTATTTGGCTGCTATGAGTACTATTGTTCAAGTTGAAGCATGCTCGTTCGAAGAAGCCGTAAAACACCAAGTATGGAAGGATGCAATGAATGAGGAATATGAATCTATCATGAAGAATGATGTTTGGGACGTGGTGCCTAGACCTAAGGACAAGTCTATGGTCACCTCAAGATGGCTTTACAAAATTAAACATGGAGGTGATGGAAGTGTTGAAAAATTCAAGGCCAATTTCTTTGCTCATGGCTTGTCTCAAAAGGAACGAGTGGACTATGACAAAATATTTGCACTGGTTGCGCTCGCTGCTAATCAAGGATGGAGCCTACATCAAATGGACATTAAGGCTGATTTCTTGCATGGCTCACTTAAGGAGGAAGTCCACTTGGAACAACTACAGGGGTTTGAAGTACAAGATAGGAGGACACATGTCTGTCGGCTGAAGAAATCCCTTTATGGGTTGAAGCAAACCCCTAGGGCTTGGTACGAAAGGATGGACAGTTATCTTATGAAGATGGGATTTCCAAGGAGCCATATTGATCCAAACCTATACTTCAAGGTTGAAAAGGACATGCCTCTTATTTTGGTCCTTTATGCTGATGATCTCTTTCTGATTGGTGCAGACCCTCTCATTTATCAATGCAAGAGGGAGTTGAATTCTGAGTTCGAGATGAAGGATCTAGGATTGATGCATCATTTCCTAGGCCTAGGAAGTAATGTGGAATGGTGGATTGCAAGTCTGTGTCTACTCCGATGGAACTCAACTTTAAGAAGATATGTTGAAGTGTTGTTGGGCCCGAATTGGCAAACCCTTCTGAATATAGACAACGTGTGGGGGAACTGATGTTCTTGGTAAACTCCCGACCAAACATATGCTTCGCTGTAAATACTTTGAGTCAATTTATGGTTGAGCCTCATCGCATACATTGGATTCCTACTAAGAATCTCTTGAGATATCTTCGTGGCACAATCAACTATGGGCTAAGATACACTACCGAGAATTTCACGCTACATGGATATTTTGATGTTAACTGGATTGGCATTATGGTGCATAGAAAGAGCACGTCAGGATGTTGCTTCTCATTGGGATCTGCTTCGATTTCTTGGATGAGCAAGAAGCAGATATCGTTTGCTCTAAGCACCGTCAAGGTCGAATATATATTGCAGCTAGTATGGCCTGTTGTGAGTTATTTAGTTGAGGAAGCTCTTTAGCGAGCTATTTGAGCACGTGCTAGATAGCACCGTTATCCATTGCGATAACCAGAGTGGGATTCGCCTTTCAGAGAATCCCATGTTCCACCACTGCTCCAAGCACATTGATTGATCCAGGTGGATATTGGTGGCCACCCGCCTATTCCACCTAGAACCCCCAATCAATTTCATATGTTTCCTTATTCATTTCAACATTTACTATTTTTAGTAGTTTTTCGGTTCCTGAACTTCCGTAGCAATTTTGACCCCCTAAATGGCATTTTTTGGGGGTCAGCGACAGGTTTGTAGCATAGGCAGGGGCCTATAGCAAAACCTATAGTACTCAACAAGACCTTTCCAACAAGGTATTGTACTCGCTAAACAGAGATAATATGACCAAGTTACGACCCCAGGAAGTTGTTTGCCCAACTAACCCCAACGAGGCACACAAACTCTTGGTGTTACATCTCCTGGGGTTAGGGTTTTCGTTGTTTAGGGTTTTCTCATGTTTTCCAATAATAAATAGGCCCTTGAGCCTCATTGTAACACAGTTCAGAGGCATGTAGCCACCACATCTCTTCTCAGAGATAAGCTACCATTGCCCGAGCTATCTTATTTCCATTCTATTTGTAAGCATAGTTTAGTGTTTTTCTATTAATGAAATGAAGTGTTTCTCTGCTGCATCTCTGTGTTTATGATTATATCTGTAAGTTGTTGTGTTTTTGTTTAAGTTCAGATTAGTGGTATCAGAGGGATTTGCTCTTTCTCTATTTTTCTTTGCATGTCCCTAACGAGGTCCGGGTATAAGGAGTTAGGGCTTGATCTAGTTGAACCATTGCAAGATCAGCCTCGCAAAATCTGACGACCTCCCATTGTAGAAGAAAAGAAAGACGAAGGGACAGGAGATCCTTTCAAAATGTTGCTCGAGGAAGCCCCCGAGCGATAGAGGGACGTGATGATGGATAGCTTTGCCCAGATCCTTCGACGGCTACCCACAGGCAATGCATCTTCATCCAGCAACCACTCTGGAGGCGCCACTCCCTTTAAGGTAAAAGTTAACTTCGATATTCCCACATTCAAAGGCCTGATAGATGCAGACGTCATAGATAAATGGTTAAATCTATTGGAAGGATATTTTTAGTTCAAGGATTGGTGGGAAATCTACTGTGAACAAAAGGATGAGAGCCTCGTAGTTTTTAGCCGCACCCACTTGGAATTCTTTCTGAGACGCCATCAAGGAACAATATTACCCTGTCGGGAACTATGAAGACAAATACATAAAGTGGACCAAGCTACAGCAATGAAGGGACCAAGATGTGCCAGAGTTCACAAATACTTTCCATACCCTTCGCACGAAGTTGGGTATCAAAGATACTGAGCGGCATTTGGTGCTCAAGTATGTGGCTGTCTACACAAGTACATCCAGGACGAGATGGAGTTCCTGGACATTTCCTCACTTGGCATATCGTATCGGTACATTGTCAAAATTGAGCAGAAGTTTAAACAGTAGAAGCAAGACTTTGGATCAGCGAATCCAAAGCAAGGAAAAGGTGCCCCCAAACCACAGAACAAAGGACCAAGCCAAGGCGGCGCTACCCAGGACAGTTTGCCGAAGCCGCAAGCAAAGAACAACACCCCGAAGACGAAGAAGGGCACGGGAAAATGGTGTGAGTTCCATAAGAGCTCCACTCACAATACAAGTGAGTCTCTGGCCAAGCAATCACTGGTGGTCGAGTTGAAGGCTTCTGAATCAGACGCAGGTTCCGACTCTGAATCAAAACCCGATAAGGGAATTGACAAAGGGAAGCAGATCATTGATGTGGAGCCCAGTGCCACTGTGGTCACCACCAAGATCCAAAAGATTGAGCCTGAAGATCCAGAGGAGGGGGAACGCCTCTTCCACTCACAGATGTGAGTGAAGGGTTCTCCGCTGCAATTCATTGTCGCCAGCAGAAGCCAAAAGAACCTCAATTTCAACAAAGGTCGTAAAGCAGCTGGGCCTAAAGACTATAGCACATCCACAGTCGTACACCATCGGGTGGCTTCACCAAGGACAAGATCTTCATGTCAGCCAGCAGTGTTGCCTTCCCTATAGCATCAAGCCCTTCACGGATGAGGTACTGTGTGACGTTGCTCCTCTTGAAGTTTGTAATGTATTGTTAGGACAACCATACTTGTGGAAGCGACATGCTGTATATGAGTCTAGACCTCGCTCTGTGATTATTACTTTGGCTAATAAGTTGTACATGATACCGAAGGTAACCCCGCCTACCGCCATCTCTTTGATCACTACAAAGCCAAGCAGTAAGATCATTTCCCAAACCAGGAAATTTTTTTTCCTTATGATTCGCCCCCAAGGCAAGAAGAAGGTTATGGCCACGACTTCCAGGCAGGGTTCCTCTGCACAACAGTAACAAATGGACAAGATCATGGAGGAGTACAGGGATATTTTTGCCTCACCCACAGGGGTGCCTCTACACTGTCAGATCAAGCACTCCATCGATCTGACCCTAGGCGCGCTATTGCCCAATGGACCAATCTATCGTTGCTCTATTCTGGAGAACGATGAGGTCAAGAGGCGAATTCAGGAACTATTGCAGAAAGGGCACATCAAGCCAAGCTTGCCACCTTGCGGGAGCCCGATTGTATTGGTACAGAAGAAGGACGGGACCTAAAGGCTCTGTATTGACTATCGAGCGCTGAACAAGATCAGAACCCGGAATAGGTATCCAATACCGCGGATTGATGACCTTCTGGACCAGCTCAAGGGGGCCAAATATTTCAACAAGATTGACTTAAAAAGGTTATCACCAAGTGCCTATCAAACCCTCCGATGTGTGGAACACTGCCTTCAAATCCAAGGAGGGCCTTTTCGAATGGTTGTTCATGCCGCTCAGATTGACGAACGCCCCTGCAACCTTCATGAGACCGATGGACGACATCTTGCGACCCTTCACCAATGCATTCATGGTGGTGTATTTAGATGACATCTTGATCTTCAGTCAGAGTTGGGAAGAGCACCTGCACCATATTCGACGGGTCCTTCAAACTCTGCGCCAACACAAGTTGTGTGCTAACTTGGAGAAATGCATCTTTGGCCTGACCCAGGTTCAATATCTGTGGTACATCATTGATGAGTAGGGTGTACATGTGGACCCATCCAAGATACAAGTCATTCGGGATTGGCCAGCCCCAACTACTTTAATAGAGCTCCGCAGCTTTTTGGGTCTTGCCAATTTTTATCGTAGGTTCATGTTGGGGTTCTCTCATATCACTTGGCCTTTAAGTCAAGTCACCAAGGGCGGAGCGAAAGCAAAGTTTTTTTTGGTTAGAAACCCAACAACAAGCATTCTCCGAGTTGAAGAATCGCCTTTGTTCTGCACCAGTGTTCACATTACCAGACCTGCAACAACCATTTGAGATTGAGACAGATGCCTCTAGCTATGTTATTGGTGCAATTCTTACTCAGCATGGGCATCCAATGGCTGACCACAGTGAGACACTTTCAGACACGGTCCAAAAGTACCCCACTTAGGACAAAGAAATGTATTCCATTGTGCAGGCTTGCCGTCAATGGAAGCATTACATTTTGGGAAAGGAAACGGTCATCCACACAGACCATCGACCTCTAAGGTTCATACAGACACAAGGGAAGTTGCAGAACGATCGCCATCAGAAATGGTCCACCTATTTGCAACAGTTCCATTTAAACATTAAGTATAAGAAGGGTAGCACCAATAATGTTGTCGATTGCCTCAACCAACCACCGGTCATGGCACTGATCACTATGCTCGACTCCCGAGGGCACGAGACATCAGGGTGGCCACATCTTTACAAGAGCGATCCAGAATTCAACAGTATATACCAGACACTCCTAGAAGGGAAGCAAGTTCCAAATTTTCACCTTCAGAATGCACTGTTATGCCACCTAGGACACATCTGTGTTCCTTCAAGTGAGTGTGCCAAGATGATTTGGGAAGCGCACTACAATCGGGTCGTTGGACATTTGGGAGTAGAGAAAACAATGGCGATATTGCAAAAGTATTTTTATTGGCCGAAACTTCGTCAAGATATCAAGAAGTACATTAGATCCTGCACCGCCTGCGCCATTGCCAAACCAACCATCAAGAAGCAAGGCCTGTATACTCCTCTACCTACTCCTAACTGGCCTTGGGAATCTGTCTCCATGGATTACATGTCAGGCCTTCCTTCTACTAAGCACGACAACGATTGCATTTTCGTATCACAGCAGAGGCCATTGCTAAGCTCTTCTTTAAGCGAGTATGGGTACACTTTGGGATCCCACAGTCCATTGTCTCAAATCGGGACAACAGATTCCTGAGTGCATTTTGGTCAAGTCTTTGGTCAATGTTGGATACAAAACTTACTAAGTCCACAGTTTCCATCCCCAAACTGATGGCCAAATAGAGGTTGTCAACAGGATGATCGTACACATTCGCACATGTACAACTCGAAGCATCCACACACATGGGATGAAAGTCTCCCCTATGTCCAACACAGCTACAACAGAGCTCTCCACAGCTCAACAGGCCACAGCCCCTTTCATGTAGAGTTGGGATTTCAGCGATTATGCCCCATTGATGTGGCCATACCATTTGCAGCCACTCAGGTAGATTCGGCTCACGTTCAATCCGAAGCTGAAAGGGCTAACAACTTTATTGAGCGCATTCAACACATCCACCAGCAGGTCCACGATATATTAGACAGAGCCAATGCTAAGTACAAGCAGCGCCATGATCAGTGTCAAGTGTTGCACAAGTTCCAGGTGGGCAACAAAGTTTGGCTACATTTGCAAAAGGAGAGCCTTACTGGACCCCACCGCAAGCTTCGCCCGCTCCGATATGGGCCATACACCATCACCAAGGTTGTCGGTGACAATGTCTTCGAGCTCAACATCCCACCGTTCCTTGGTATGCACCTAGTGTTCAATGTAGATCACCTTCGGCCATACTTTCCACCATTGTTGGACACATCTGACATTGCAGAATAGCTCACACCAACAAAGCTCAACCCAGACTGCATGGAACAAGCCACAACTAATCAAATCATGGACACACAGATCAAGAACACTCGCCAACAAAGGATACAGTTATATCGAGTTGTCAAAGCAAGCCAACTCCTTCACCAGGGCAAGTGGTTCACCAGGGACCAAGTTCAACAGAAATTTCCTCACCTCATAGAGGCTCTGCAAGCAATGGGGATCATTGCTTCCTAAGGGGGGAGGAATGATCCAGGTGGATATTGGTGACCACCCGCCTATTCCACCTAGACCCCCCAGTCAGTTTCATCTATTTCCTTGTTCATTTCAGCATTTACTATTTTTAGCAGTTTTTAGGGTCCTGAACTTCCGGAGCAGTTTTGACCCCCTAAACGGCGAGACCTTTCCAACAAGGTATCGTACGCACCAGAGGGAGATAATATGACCAAGTTACGACCCCAGGAATTTGGTTGCCCAACTAACCCCAACGATTGGTGTTACATCTCTTGGGGTTAGGGTTTTTGTTGTTTAGGGTTTTCTCATGTTTTCCAATAATAAATAGGCCCTTGAGCCTCATTGTAACACAATTCAGAGGCATGTAGCTGCCACATCTCTTCTCCGAGATAAGCTACCATCGCCCAAGCTAAGCTACTATCACCCAAGCTATCTTATTTCCATTATGTTTGTAAGCATAGTTTAGTATTTTTCTATTAATGAAATGAAGTGTTTTTTGTTGCATCTCTGTGTTTATGATTATATATGTAAGTTGTTGTGTTCCTATTTAAGTTCGGATCATTGATATCAGGTACCACTTTATCCGGGATATGGTACAATGGGGAGCAATAAGGCTCACACATCAGGACTAGTAAGCAAGTTTCTGACATCCTCACGAAGCCCTCAGTGAAGGTCAAGTTCTTAACCTTCCGAGAGAGACTTAGAGTCATGGAAGGACCCTTCCATGAGGGTCCTGCTTGAGTTGGACATTGAACTCTCAGAGCTCCTGGGGGCCTAGGGTGCTTCATGGAGCTATGCACAACCAGAGGGTGAGTAATTCACCTTCCCCTATAGGTACGTTGTATACAAGGTGAGTGGTTCACCTTCCCCTATGATACCCCATAATGATATATGAGAGCATAGGGTGAGTGGTTCACCTTCCCCTATAGCTGATGATATATGCATAGGATGAGTGGTTCACCTTCTCCTATGGCCTATGAGCAGGATGAGTGGTTCACCTTCTCCTATGGCATATGAGCAGGATGAGTGGTTCACCTTCTCTTGCGGATGCCCCAACATACATCATATCCATGTAGTCCAGGACTCTTGGGATGTACCTCTCATTTGGCCAATGAGTTGGGAAAATAGGATAGGGACCATAGCATTACAGATGGACACATCGTGTACTGTCTTACTCCCTATGTCTAGGATGCATCATGTTCAACAACTTGATCTGGGATCAAGTCTGATTAGGGTTGTACCCCTCATTATGTGGACTGTCGTCAGTCAGTGGAGAGTGGCAAGTTCTTCTGACTCACTCTTGATCGAGTCTTCTTCATTATCTATATCAGTGTTCAGCGAAGTTGAGACGAGATGCAGAGATGGTACAAGATGACAAAATGGCATGATGATCGATGGTCTGATATTGGTAGGTGGAATTCTCCCTAGTTTAGAGGGAGTGTTAAAGTTAGGAATTAGGGCCAAATTCCACTTTGGACATCTCATTTTATGAAGATAATTATTGCATTGAATTCCTCTTTTCGAGAGGACCAAAACCGACTAAAAGATCACTACATTTGGACAAGGAAAAATATGTTTTCGAAGTCAAGCCCACACATGTAAATTGTCAAGGTCGGCCACACCATCCTGCAGGCTTATGAAGCCCAAGCGACATGTCTTTTGACCCTCGACGACTGGTATAAATAAGGATAACCTCAAACCTCATTTGGCACCTCATCAACTCACACATTCTTCTCTCTACTCACCTCATTGGGCAACTGACTTTCTCACACATGTGGCAGAAAGGAGGACGAAATTACAGGGCTGAAAATCTGAACCTTTTCTACAGTTTGACCAAAGTTGACTTTGACTTTATGGGCAAAATTTCAGTTCTATCTTTTGGGCATTCTTCAGTTTGGGTAGGCCATACCATTTGGCACAGAAACCGAAAATTTTTGGGCACTTTTGACTTGCATTAACCGCAAGCTTGTTTGACCACAGAGTTGACTTCAGGTTGACCGAGTTTGACTGTTGTTTGGATGATTGTTTTGGGCTGACTTTGACCAATAAGAGAAGTCGAGTTCCTCTCTCCCTTGACCAAGCTGTTTTGGAGAAGTTTGACTAGACTTTGACTACTGTTGACATTCTGGTTAGGGTTGATTTCATTGTTGTTCACTGTGGGCAGAATTGCAGGTTTGAATTATTGTGGACAGTGTTTTGATCATCTATTGGCAAGTCTATTTTGACTTTATTATACTCTTTCTCTCTGTTGAACATTTGATATAGTAATAAGAAGAATTGATCAAAGGGTTTTCCCCATCTTGGGGTTTTTCCCTGGCATTCGCCAAATACTAGTGTTCTCTTGTCTTGGCTCGTCTTCTGCATTTATTGTTTATGTTCTATCTACAGTTACTCTCAATCTGATGGTTAATGTGATTGCTATTGGAAATTAAACTTGAAATTGTCATTGGGCCAATAAAAGAACATTGAAGTAATTGTTGCAAGCATAGAACATAGCACTGTTATCTAAAATTAACACTTCTTCATCTCTTTTGGACATATGTTTTCAATACTTATATCAACCACTTCAAACAAATCTTCATCAATTTTGCACGATTAAATTCATCTTTGTAAGTATCTTCATCACCTGTGCTCTCTAATTCAACCTTTTCTTGCAATTATATGAACAGAAAATGTTCAATTTCTCTTCACTGCTCTAGAGCAACAATATTGGTGCATGCACACAAAAGACTCACTTGGTGTCGACTACCCTTGCAGACATGCTTGAGTTTCCTAAAGAAAGGTGGTTACATACACATTTAGCTGCCTACTCAGTCACACTTTCATATTTGCAATTAAGCTCCTCAAAATTTTTGAAAAAAAACACTCTTTATCAAGCTTTTATACTGAAAGATTAGCCTACAGAGTAAACATATATATATATATATATATGTAATCCTTCTAATTCAACAACAAGTAAATTACCAACACTTGGAACATTTTCAATTTGTCATTAAGCATTAGCCACATCCTAAAGAACCTGATCCAATTCTTTGCCTAGCCATTCAACACAAACCTCTAGTTCCAAGCTGGCATCTCAACACTGAAATCGTCCAAGACCTCTTCCCATCTCTAAGCAAGGTGTCTCCTTTCCAGTAAAGATTGCTCCAACATATCAAATTGTTTAGCCAATCTTAAGTACTTACCCTAAAGTTCCTCGTATCTCCTTCTTAAATCTTTAATCACTTGACTTTGATTCTAGTTGACAGCATCTAATTCAGAATTTGGATGCCATAAAACAAGCATCATCTTTGTCATCTCTTCAAGGCATTCTCTAGTCAAAACTTCCAGAAAGTGGATCATTTTCAACAAAATATGACCTTGCAAGCCACTCAATTTGTTCAATAATTTCAATGGAATGAAATTACTATAGTAAATTCTGCTCCTCTAGAATTTCTTCTATTTTCTGAAGAACAGTGTCCTCATGGAAAAAGGATTCTCGTGGACTATTTCTTGAATTTCAGATAGATGCTAACTCTAACTCCAATGCCTTCACACATTCTCCAGCCTCTCCATACGATTTGATCTTCTATTCGGCCTCATGCAATGCACAAATTTAGCCTTCAGTTCTAGCCAACACCTATCTAGCTCATTTGACTTCTCAGTCAATGAAGGTTTCAGTGCATGTCATTGTTGAACCAATGCCTTGCCTTTAGATACAGCCATGCTAAGCTTTGCTCTCAGAGATGAATTTTGGTAGTTTATGGATTTGGGGTATCATCAGACAGGTGTTCTAGTCTCCAAGGTGTCAAAGAGGCTAAGGAACACGACATCTCCAAAACCCAAAAAAGGTTTTGAGAGAAAACACTTAGAAACCTCTCAATTAAATTAAATGATCAATAATTAATGGGTCCCTAAGTCTAACTTAGGAAAATTGATTAATTAATGGGTATTAATTAAGGAAATTGACTTTTTCTCTAGAGACTTCCAGAAAGTGAGTTGATGAAGTCTAAGATGATCTAATCCATCGATCACGATTAGATCTTGGTCGTTGACCCTCCAGCGAGAGATTATAAAAGCAAGTCAATGGAATGGAGAAAGACACAGTTGTGAAGCAAGGGAGCAAGGCAGTGTGAGTTACCTAGTGCACAGTATTCAGCAAGGGTAGAGTTCGAGCCAGAGAAGCATCAGTAAAAGGATTTCAGCAAAAGTTGGAGAAAAGATTTCCAAAGGAGATTTCCATAGAGACTTCCAGAGTCAGAGAGAGGGTCGAATTCATCTACAAGAAGGTTGTACCACTTGGTACAAATTATCCAATGCATAGATCTAGGGAGTAGATCATTTTCCAGTTGTTGGGAATCAGTTCCAGGACATAGAGCGAGCTTGCCTAGTGCAAGTGCAGGATCACCAAAGGAGTGCGGGATCATTCAAGTCAAGAACCAGTTAGCCAGTACACAGAGCAAAAGGGAGTGTGAATTACTATAGGAGGCCGAGTTGGATTTGGTGGACGAAATAGTGAGCTTCCAGGTCAATCTGCTAGTTGGGGTAGTGTAGAAAATTTTCCAGAGCTTTGCCAGTGTTTGGCAAGCAGATTGTTGTACTCTCTATTTTTGTTGAAGAATAATAGATTAAACCCTCCATTTGTTGCACCGGTTTTCCCTTTAGAGTTTTTCCAAAGACGTTTAGACCAAAATAATTGTGTCAAATTTTTATGTGTATGCATCAATCTCATAGTTCCTTAATTTACTTCTACAGCATAATTTATTTGTGAAGAATGAATCAGTGATTTATTCTCTATTTGTTGTAAACAAATAAATTGTATTCAATTAGGAGAATAATTTCCAGTTGGTGCATTTAAGGAAATTTTCACATGGTATCAGAGCATTATTGATCGGATCAAAGGCTTAGAAGTGAAGGAAGCGAGATTGTGCAGTTTCAGAGGGAGATCTAAGCACAATAATTCCAGATTTGTGCAGGCCAAGCCAAGGGTGCAAATTACAGAGGCAAGAAATTCGACTTCCAAATCCAGTTCAGAGGAAAAGTGTGAATTACCTCAAAAGCAGAGTTTGCGGGTAGTGTGGTTGTTAGGAAGTAGTTCCGGTAAGCAGATCGGTTGATTCGCAGAGTAGATATGGGCACAAAAGATTTGTAGCGAGGGCTGCAATTGCAGAGTTGTGCAAGGCAAGAAGAGAAAAGCACACAAAGGGAATTTCCAGTAAAATTCTAAGAGGGTTTCCAGTTTTCCAGTTGCAGGAACAGATGTCGTGATTTATAGCAGCAAAAGGCCATAGCAAACTTGTCAGTCCAGCCAGTACGAGTTTCAGGGTTAGCAATACATGTGCCAAATTCCATAGGACTTTTGGGAGGTAGAGCGAGTTACCTAGTAGAAGCGGCATGCAGTGCGAATTCCAAGAAGGACACTAAAAGGTAAGTGCAGAAACAGATCTGCGCATTTCCAACCAGGAGTGCGAAGTGCAGAAGAAAGATCGAGTTACTTGCCGAAAGGAGATTCCCAGTGTATAGTTCTCCAATTTATTTGAGTATCACAAATTTTTGCAGCTCTCTAGAGATGGTCATACAAGATTGCCAGAAGAGGCCATTCGAGTTAAGCCAGAACGCGGATTTGATCAACAGATCAACTTCCAGTTGTCGGAGATAGGTGTTGTAGGAAGTGCGAGTTGCAAAGCGAAGAAGGGTCCCAGCCAAGGACAAGACTTGAAAGGAGATATAGCAGCACTAAATCCAGGAGGAGTGTGAGCCTCCAGTGTGCCAGATCGAGCAGGATCTAAGGTCTAGATCTAGCCATGGAGGCTTGATCAGCAAATCAGATCCAGTTGCTCTATATTTTTCACATGGATTAGTACCCATGCTACGGGAGCCAAAGTAATTAAAGTAGTAGGAGGAACAGTTGTGATATGGGAGGTACACAAGTTCAGTGTTAGCAGGGGCTATTCAGATACTCGAGAGACAGTGTAGAGCTAGTGAAGCGCAGTTAGATTCTGAGAGACAGTTGCAGAGCCAAAACCATATACGGTCAGTTACTTGAGAGACAGTTGTAGAGCCAGTTGGGCGCAATCACACACTCGAGAGACATTTGCAGGGCTAGTTAGAGTGACACAGGCAGTGCGAATTGGCCAGTTGTAGGTAGCAAGTGCAGTGCCAGCCAGAGAGAGACTTCATGAGAGAGTTTTCAGACAAGGGTGGCAATGCGAATTGCCTAGTTGCAAGTTGCATGTGTAGTTCCAACCAGAGTGAGACTCCATGTAGGGGTTTCCATCTAGGAGAGATTTCCCAGTTCTATTTCAGAGGGAGATCAGGTGAAGACTCACTATTAAAGTAGTTTGCAACAACAATGTAGGAATAACAGTAGCAATGTGAGGTAAATCAGAGTATGCATGATAGTTGATAGACAGTATTTGCCAGATTGACTTCTTCACAGTGACTTCCAATGACAGGGAGTCAAATCAATGTGAGATGTGAAGAGAGGTGTCACAGATGTCAGACATCAGTAGCGTGGTCAGTCCAGCTACAGTATGTAGAGGAGTATGATGGAGAGAACACCTTCTTCGCTAAGAGGGAATGTTAGTTTATGGATTTGGGGTAGCATCAGACAAGTGCTCTAGTCTCTAAGGTGTCAAAGAGGCTAAGGAACACAAGATCTCCAAAATCCAAAAAAAGTTTCGAGAGAAAACACTTAGAAACCTCTCAATTAAATTACTTGACCAATAATAAAAATGTTCCTAAGTCTAACATAGGAAAATTGATTAATTAATGTGTATTAATTGAGGAAATTGACTTTTGCTCTAGAGACTTCCAGAAAATGACTCGATGAAGTCTAAGATGATCTAAGCCATCGATCACGATTAGATCTTGGTCGTTGATGCTCCAATGAAAGATTATAAGAGCAAGTCAATGGGATGGAGAAAGACACAATTGTGAAGCAAGGGAGCAAGGCAGTGTGAATTACCCAATGCACAGTATTCAACAAGGGTAGACTTCGAGCTAGAGAAGCATCAATGAAAGGGTTTCAGCAAAAGTTGGAGAAAGGATTTCCAGGGGAGATTTCCACAAAGACTTCCAAAGTCAGAGAGAGGGTTGAATTCATCTGCATGAAGGTCGTACCAGTTGGTACAAATTCTCCAGTGCACAGATCTGGGCAACAGATCATTTTCCAGTTGCCAAGAATCAGTTCTGGAAGGTGAAGCGAGCTTGCCTAGTGCGACTGCAAGATCACCAAAGGAGTGCAGGATCAGTCAGCTCAAGATCCAGTTAGCCAGTGCGCATTTCCAGCAGCAGTTCCAGGATCAAGTTTCTCATGTCACTAAAGCAGTTCCATCTCTTTGCCACTGAAGGCTTCTCTCAGGGCAACATCCAGAGGCAACCAAGTTTCCTCCTTCCTATAAACATCATCAGGTTGCAAATCCAACTCTTCTACACATCTCTGGAACCCATCATTTTGTTCAAGAGATGCCGTGTACTTTGCAATAACCAAACCTACATGACCTTCTTAAGGAGAAATTATATGCATGTTTGGATCAGCAACAGAGATACCATCTTAAAAAAGCTTTTTAATGGCAGTAACAAACTTCTCTGACATGGCATCCAAATGCCTATTTGATTGAGACTACATCTCCAAAGTGTCTTTCATCAGTTCTTCCTGTTCTAGGAGTTCCCTCGGAAGAGTAGCCAACTCCGAGGACAAAGTTTTCTCAACAGAGAGTGGAGCCAGTTGGGAGACCATACTAGCACATTTCTCTTCATATTCTGTCTCATTTTCAATGCACTTTTTAAACAGGTCTGCACAGTTGGCATTAAGATCTTGAATAAATTTATTCTTTGTAAATCAAGCAAACTCAAGCTCACCCACTATAGTTTCAAACTGCTGTCTCTCTTCAGTTTTTCTCCGCAACTGTTCAGCTAGTTTATCTGATTAATCAGACATGATATCAAAAAAAGACAGTTTATGCACTTTGGCCATCTCCTCCATTGTCCTTGATCTAAACATGTAAAGAATGAGGCACCTTTTCATTTTCTGTATCAATCCTATCTTGTAGTCCAATCAAATTTCCAAGTCTATGGTGAGTCTCATAAAGTACTCTAACAGGTGATTCTCTTTCTTGTTGGATGAGTTCCAATTTCTAAGTGGGTTCTTTAAATAATTTTTGTATCTCTGTATTTTCACAACAACACAATTCAAGTTTTATCTCCAAGCTCCTCAAGTTATTAATTTTTTTTCTATGGTAGCATTGATGAGAGTAACAAGGAAACAATAATAGTTAGGCAATCTGATTCAGAATGGAAATCAGAAGAAACTTGTTGGATGGATTCCTCTAAACTTTCTGCAGCATGAAGCAATGTGACAACACAAGAACTTCTCTTTCATTAACGAAAATCTCTGCTCAGCAAATTCCCTCTGTAACATCTCTAGCTATTTCTCCAGTGCTATTGAATTTCAAAAGCATGTCGCTTCAGATTGTGTAGTTGACAATGCAGTTCATCAATAGAAAAGTATCTTCCAATAACTGTTCCATGACTTGCTCATTCTTCTCTGCCAATGTAGCCAAATTCTCATCCTGTATTTGTTTTTCTTTCTTAAGCATATCAATATCACCCTCTAGCTGCCTTAGAGTGACTGTTATATCCTTTCTGATTCTTCCATAAGCTGCTGCTTAATAATATCAGAATACCTTTGAAGAAATCTCATAGTAACTTTCAAGCATCCTCACTTCTTCCATTTTCAGAACACCTTGCAATCATGGCAGTCCATGAAACTACATCTTGTTTGGCCATTCTCTCAAAAACTTGGCACGTATCATCTATTCTCTTATGCTTTGCATAAATAGTAACAAGAGCATTTCCAGTATAGAGATTTGACTCAAACCCCTCACTAATGATGTCAGTATGCACCCTGTTTTCCTACCCCCACACATACTAGAATTTAGTTCACAAGTTGCTTTGTTGACAAACTCCCTGGACTTTTCCAGGCACCCATCACAACCAAGAATATCAACCATGCAAGCAAAGTGGTCCAGCGAAGACATAACACCGTATTTTTGGATCATGCAATCAAACCGTTTTCAGCCCTTGTTCACCAGGCTTGCATGACTGCATACAGCCAGAACAGAAAGAAAGGCTATATGCTCTGACTTCACATTTGTCTGCTGCATTTAATAAATATGTATCAAGACCTCAAAACCAAGTCCACTCTAGGCATATGCACAAAAAATTTAACTCCAGGAAACCACATCTCTTTCAGACATTTTGTGAAACAGCTCATGTATTGCATCTAGACTCCCACACTTTATGTACATGATTACCATAGAATTTCCAATAGAAACATCAGACACAAAACCACATTGAATGTTAAATTCTTTTATACCTGATCTGAATTCTTTTACTTCAACAAGATATTAAAAACCCGGAAAATATTTATCTCAAATATTTTTGAAATTGGTGATAAAATAAACACACTGGTATATTAACTCAGAAAATAAGATGCAGTGGAAGTAAAATAAGGAAATCAATCACACCAACCGCAAATTTGTGCCACACAATCTTCCTTCATATTCAATTTCTCAGGAAAATTTGGGCCTAGATCCACAGAGAATACACAGAAAAATACAATTGTTAGGAACCTAGAACTCAGCCCCACCAAGAAAAACCGATCTCAAGAAAATCGGACCCTGGAAACCAACATTAGTGAAGAGACACGACATCTGGAAAATTTTGCCTCCCTCACCAGCAATTCAGCCCCTCTTTTTTCCCTTGTATGGCCCTTGCGCACTTGAGAAATTCAACCTCTAGATATTTTGGCCCTACTCAAATAAGTCGACCCTCCTCTTCAACTAACTCAACCTCTCTCTTTCCTAGCTTTGGCTTCCCTGAAATTTCTCCCGAAATTCACTACTGCATTTCTTTGCACTTCTCTTCAGTCCAATCGAGCCTCCCGCTCTTGAGAAAATCGCTTCCTCAACAATTGTGTCTTCAACTCTCCCTTAAGCTTATTTTATAATTTCATTATGCCAAAATTCCTAACCCTAATATCCTAAGTGATCGATGGCTAGGATTAAATCGTAAGCCTCACTTGAGATCAATGATTGAGATTATATCTATGTCTCTTAAATAATTTTATTATTTTTCCTAAGATCTCTAGCCTAGCAGTTCACGATAATTCTATGTTGCACGAGTTTTCAGTACGTGGTTACTTCGGGTACGGGGGAACGAGTATCTGGCACGGCTAGAAGCTTTGCCCAAATTTACAGGGAACGTCAAGTTGGGAGCGCCAATAATATAATATATTAAAATTTCATATATATTAAAAATAAAAATAAAATTATTTATTTATTTCCATCCAAAAGTTGTCAATTAAATCCCATCCTGCAGGTTCCATCCTGCAATGAAATATGTAAAAGATTGAACTTTGAAACAATGCCAAAAAAATCAAAATATTAATCCATCAACAATTTGCCAATGAAATTCCTTGATAGCAAAGAAACATGGGGAACTCCCAAACCAAAAAAGAAGAAGCTATTATTAATTGATTATTATGTGATTTCATACAACACTATATTATATTCAACTCGAAATTCAAGTTTGGAAATTTATAAAATGAAATTGACTAACATGCTACTCTTTCTCTTTCTGACCATCACTATAATTTGTTGAATCTTATCATTAAAGCTTCAAGATAGACTTCAAGAAAGTAGAGTTATTTGCAATTGTTGAACTTCAAGATTTGCAACAGAACCTGTCAAGGAATGACTGGCAACTGTCTATATTTTGTTGAAACCTTTGCTACATCTCCATGTCTCAGTAGCTTTACAGGGCCGATGCAGTCCAACCCCCTGACCTGTCATGTATCACTTAGAAAATAAACAAATGGTACCTTCTCTGCTCAAAATAGGTACCCTAAAGGTGAAAATCTGCTCAAAATAGGTACCCAAAACGTCAAAATCTGTTGTAGTGAAGCTCTCGAAAAGCTCCAAAGTACCCTTTGAAGCTCCCGACGATTTTGGAAAGTTTCCTACAAGCTCCCAAGCTCCAAGGAGCGGAGGAGCATGGGGTACGTGCTCTCGAATGCCTGGGAGCGGTATCCGCATTACTATGCAATAATTAATTAAATTAATTGTTGTACTTTTCCTAAGTTAACTTTCGGAAAGAAATCATAAAATCACTTACTCCACCAAGCAATCACCTAAAGAAACAATAAAATATCTTCTACATGCTAAGACAACAAGCCAATGTAAAAAACCTTCCAAGGCTACAAAATCAACATTGAACTATATAGTCATGTATCAATTTTCCTTGTCCAAAATCTCCTAAATGGGCACATGCCTGGAGTACACTTACCATAGTAACCAAAGCAAGTGTTACCCCTGCCAGTCGCATTTCATAAAAGAGTGTGAAGGCCCCTTTGGCATCTTCATTGTCTACATGCCCTAAAATTAATGCATTCCCCAAGACCACATTTCTTATAGTCATATTGTCAAACAATTCTCTTGTAGACTCTATTTCCACACTTGTTGTACATGATCACAAGTGGATTGATTATTCACAAACATCCAACTCCAATCTGTTATGAATTATGTCGTCATGGATCTACTTGCCTAGCTACAGATACCCAAAATTAGCATATGCTTGAAGCACACTCTAAATTGTAACCAAGTCTGGTGTTATTTCTATACATTGCATCCGATGAAAGAGCTTCAAAGCTCCGTCAGCAAGCCCAATTTGGGTATAGTCAGCAAGCATCATATCCCACGAAACAGCATTCCTTCTTGACTTTCTGTTAAACAATTGCCGCACAATCTCTATATGCCCACACTTTTGCATACATAGCAACAAGAGATTTTCCGAAGAAAACATCTAACTCTAACACTCTCTGAATCATGTAACCTACTAACCATGCATCAACATACCTTGTTGCAGAGCTTCCAAGTGCACACATGCTTGGAGCATGCTCACCATGATGATTGGATTCATTACTACATCAAGCTACATTTCATGAAAAGCACCAAGGCCTGCTCCCCATGTCCACTCTATACATAACAAGCAATCATGACATTCCAAGCAACCACGTCTCTTAGGAATTTTGTCAAACACTTGCCATGCATCCTCCATATTCACGCATTTAGCATACATGTCTACAAGTACGGTTGCCACAAACACATCTGAATGAAGTCCAATTCTTACCAAAATGAAAATCACATGGTTCGGGTCCAACAACTATTAAATTTGATTTGGATTTGAATTTTCCAATGAAGTTCAGCTTTAGGTTGATCTATATACATTTCACACACAATTTAACTTTAGAAATAAACAAAAGCACTCACCCCTAGAAAGTTGGAAGCTTATGGTAAGTCTGGTCATGATAGTTTCCAAGTAGCTGGTCGGGCTTAGTATGATAAGTGTGGGCTCGAGCTTACAGGCAACTGCGACTTGGTGAGAGAGGCAGCAATGACCAACCAGAGGTCTACAGGCAGCTGCAAAGGAGGCAATGGATTGAGTGGAGGGTTTACACACAAGAAGACTTGCGCAGGCGCCAGAGGGTTTACACTATACATGTAAACTGCAGTGGCAAGGGATGCCTGATACATGGTGGAGAAATGGAGAAATGCTCACCACTGAGGGTCAGACTCAAAAATGAGAAATATTCGGCTATCGGTCCTCCAAACTTTGTAATTTTTTATTCAAACTAAACTCTAACTAAAACCTACCATGATTTCAATTAAATTTGTCTTTAAGGTTCAACAAACTTCAAATCTTTCTTAAGGTTTGCCGAATTCTAAAGGTTCAAGTTCAGCAAACCCTGTGACTTAGGTTCTTACTACATGACCACGAACCTCCTTGCCCTCTTATAGAGTTGATAAACCGACAGAAGCCTTGGGTACAAAGGGAAGGGTGAACTTATCAGATTCCATAACAATTCCATACACTAGATAATAAGGCTTAAGAGCTTCATGACAAAGGCCATTCTAAGTATACTCCTATCATCACATTCCATATGAAAACATCTTGTTGGCATAGATTGTCGAACACTTGGCATACATCATCTAAACTCCCACATAAATATTTGATTCCAACCCACTTCTAATAGTGCAATTGTGGACATCATTCCCTTGTTGCAGAGCTGCCAGGCTAGCATAAGCTTTGAGAACGAAGGGAAAGGTTAAAACGTTTGGTTGCAAGCTCTCCTCCTATTACATTTGGTAACAACGTGTAAGGGCATCGTCATGGCAGACGTGCATGGCATATTGCTGATCAAATCATTCTATGGCCATATATTTGATTTTGATTTTGTTATTTGGTCAAATACATTGCGTGCATCTGCCAAGCTGCTTGACTTCTAAACAAAAAGCATTCCTCCATCTACTCCTTGCTTCTATGACATAACAACTGATGCCTCTGTGACATAACAACTGATGCAGGGAGCACATTTCTCCCACCCAGTAATGTAATCTGATATAATACCTTCACAAAAATGCTCTCATCTTGAACTCATTCCCATGTTAACTGTGTTGTCAGCATTGCACAATACAATCCGCAATTCACTACTCATCTCTAACAACCTAAAAATGGTGAAGCCTTCCAACAAATGAAATAGACAAACCATGATTGCTCTCACTATAGCATACACCCATATTAAAGATGTCAATGACCCTTCTTCATATGTTCAAAAGTTGCCTCTTTAATTCAAATTTGTTGAGATTGGCTGCTTGGGAGGTACTCCAAACCCTAGGATACAGGGTTGTGGAGGAATTGGCACCACAAAAGGGCTTTGTGGGCTAAGAACCCAAGATGTGGGCTTTGCACCCAAGCTTGTGGGTGTGAAACCAAGATGAATATTCTTGACTTGGCACTTGGAGATGATAGAGCACCCTTAAAGGAGTAAGGGGTTGCTTAAAGCACTAAGAGAGTTCTTGTCGTTTGAGAGAAAATGATTTTTATGTGTTTTAAGTGGGATATTTGTCTTAGAATTCAAGTTGGCGTTGACTTGAGGAGACCCTTTGGAAGGGCTAGACGTTAGCCTAGACAAGCATAAAAATAGAGATGAGGACCCTTGTTCCACATCCATCACACTCCTTCCTCATGTGAAAGACAAAACCAAGAGCGTCGAGTATCTCTGAATTAGCCGCAGCTCTAGGAGGCCAAGCGAAGGAGAGGAAGAAGTTTGTTTTGGTTTGTTTCTCATGACTGTTTGGGTCGAGTTTGAGCAGGGATAAGGCAACGAAGATAATAGGAGGATAGGTCAAGATTGTGAGGGCAATTCTAGGCAGAAATCAAGTGGAATTTCTCTATGATTGGACCGAAGTTTTCTGTTGTAATTGCAAGTGGGAGACAACATTGTTTTGGGAGGCTGAGGAGCCTACTAGGTTCATAGACTAGGCCGCATTCATCTCCAGCGAAAGGGAAAGAATAGGAGGTTTGTGGAGGTGGGAATTATGTGTTTTGGTGCAGGTTCAGTGTGCCCTAGGCAGGATCGAATACCTCAAGAAGTGCACACCCAGATCTAAAGTATTTTGAGGGTTAAAAGCGGACATCTTCAAGGAGGAAGGGTGCAAGAGTGGAGGTCCTAGTTTGGACAGATTTGAAGGGCATCTGAAGGACTATTTGGAGGGCAGCAAGAAGGTGTCCTTGTGTGCCCTCAGTGCAAATCTGTGAAGGACTATTAGGTCTGCTAGGAGTGGCAGAAAGTTTGGCTCAAGGGTTTGTTCTTTGAAGGGCTAACGGAAATCCAAGGGAGCAGTTGTATCAGCCCTAAGTTAATTGTTGGAGAAGGACTTTTGACAGTGATAGAGGGCAACCTCCATGCCCTAAGTTTGTCTTCATTGGAGTAGCATAGGAAGGCAATAGTGGGAAGAAGTACCAAAGTGTTCCATTCTTGAAGGACTAAGGAGCAACAAGTGGGCAGCTTAGGGGTTGTTCACAAACGGAGTTGTGGACAAACTCACAAAAGTCGCAAGTGTTGATTCGTTGATGGACTAATGATCAGCTAAAGGGAAGATTGGAGCTGTGTTCAGTGACCTAAAGGAGTGGAATTCATTGATAGAGGCAGATTTGTGTTGCTGCAGATAGGGAGCAAAAGGACCAACAGTTGTGTTCAGGGTACGTGGACCAAGTGGAGCTATGAAGGGCACTACATCAGCTAGTAGGTCAGTTGGTACCTTGATCAAGGTAGATTGGTTGTCAAAAGATTGACACGAAACCCTAGTTTTTATTCTTGTATCAGTGATTGTATGAGGGTCATGATCCATGGTACGGGAGCCCAAGATAGTGGTATTATAGATTGATAATATAACAAAGTTGGGTTGTTGATAATTTGTAAAAGTTTGTACATTTGTGCACTATTTGATTTGTTGTATTTATTTCACTATGCAAAGTAGTTTGTTGTGGCATTTGAGTTGGTTGTGTCAAAGATTCTAAGACCGTAACCTAGATTCTCTACTGTCGTGGAAAAACAACAAAATTGACAAATTTTGCCTCTGCATATATCATGAATATCACCTGGAAATAAATTTGCAAGTAGCTAAGACAATCTCAGAATCATTTCCGTTGAAAACACAAAAGATGCCCTAACATCACAGCTG
Organism: Pinus taeda; assembly: GCA_000404065.3. Lineage (NCBI taxonomy): Eukaryota > Viridiplantae > Streptophyta > Pinopsida > Pinales > Pinaceae > Pinus > Pinus taeda. Next base: position 45,715 of record APFE031125436.1, on the reverse strand, counting down.
GATGTAAAGTCAAAGAACCTAATCAATGGTCACAACTACAAGCCATATGAATTTATTCAATAGCACAAATAGCCATAAATTGATTATCAAATTAGCACTGAAAAAAGATTGATTATCAAATTAGCATTGAAAGAAATCTTCAATAAGGAAATATGCCAATTTGAATTTCTTGAAATTTGTAATTAAGAAGGCATCACAAAGACAATTATCATAAGGAAGGGGATCCACAAAGCACACAAACACCTCTAAGTGATGACATCACAAAGACAATTATCACAAGGAAGAATCAATGCCCTAACATCACAGTTGGATGTAAAGTCAAAGAACCTAACAAATGGTCACAACTACAAGCCATATGAATTTATTCAATAGCACAAATAGTCATAAATTGATTATCAAATTAGCACTGAAAAAAGATTGATTATCAAAGTAGCATTGAAAGAAATCTTCCATAAGGAAATATGCCAATTTGAATTTCTTGAGTTTTGCAATTAAGAAGGCATCACAAAGACAATTATCATAAGGAAGGGGATCCACAAAGCACACAGACACCTCTAAGTGATGACATCACAAAGACAATTATCACAAGGAAGAGTACCCATAGAGAGCAAGCAGGCTTACCTCTATGTGATAATTGGCATCACAAAAAAAATTATCACAAGGAAGACCACCCATGAACCACACAGGAACCTTACCTCTAAGTGATGATTGGCATCATAAAGACAATTATCATCAGGAAGAGGAGCCACAAAGCACACAGACACCTATCCTGTAAGCGATGAATGGCATCACAGAGACAATTATCATAAAAACAACTATTACAAAGAAGACCCACAAAGCACATAGGCACCTTATCTCCAAGTGATGACTGGCATCAGAAAGACAATCATCATCACAAGGAAGAGGACCAACAAAGCACACAGGAACCTTACCTCTAAAGTGATGATTGGCATCACAAAGACAATTCTTCCTAAAAAGCACAGAAGCACCTTATCTCTAAGTGATGATGGGCATCACAAGACAATTATCATCACAAGGAAGATGTGATGTCACCCGGCCCCTCAAGTCCTCTTAGAGGAATGGGGTAATCATTTTTTTTGGTCTTATTTAGTCGACGAGTCAATCACTTCACATATATATATAGTCACTATGTCCATCGAGACCACCATCCTCCATTTTCCGCATCAATTAGATGCCTTCAACATAGTACTGTTGTGCCTCCCAAGTGGGTCCCACTGGACATGTCACCCAGCTTGCCCTCTCCCGGTGTTTCCCAAACTGTGTGCTTGGGTACCACTGGGCTTACCTGGACAATGGGCCCCTCTGTCGCCTCCTCATTAACCCAAAGTCTCCCATCGGTTGTTGCTGCTACAGGCTCACGTCCTTCCGGTTACGTTATCTCGTCACCTTCCTTTATAGTGCCACTTTATTTCTTCGGGGTCACAGCATCGAGCTAACCTAGTTGTGGTCCTCTTTCCACAAATGAGATCATCGTCCTATTTGCGTGTATGGCCAACGCACTCGACCTATGTCGTCCCATTGGGTCCCTCTTGGCACATTCTAGTGAGCGCCCTTTGCTAACCGTCAGGGCTCTACTACTAAGCTTACGTGGATGGTGGGGTCATATGGCTTCTTCTCCCATTGGTCTGCCATCCCACTCTCACTGCCACGCATCTCACCTCATGTCATCCTGCTTCCTCCAACCCGAAGCCTCATTTGCGGCACCGCTTTACTCTTCCTGGGAATCATGGCGTCGGGCTGACCTGGCTGGCAGGTCCCCTTCTCCACCAATCAGGTGCATGCTCTACTAGCATGGTATGACTACGTCATCCTGCTAGTCTTTTCCCGACACTCACTATTGACTCCACACTTTAATCTTCCAAGGTGGCGTCATCCCGCCTTTGTGTTCCCGGCACTTCCTAGTGCACCTTCCTTTCATTTTCCCAGGCTAGACTTTCGTCTTATGTGGATTGTGGGCCACCCCTCCAGCCAATGGCAACATTATCGGGCACACGTCATCTTGTCGCATCATCCCGGCTCTCCCTTGCTTGCACCCTTAGAAATATTACGAGGTAAAAATGTCAGGTTCACCTTTGGGCCACATTGGTACCCTCGTGACCAATCGCGTTAGAGGAGGATCAAGTCGTGCCAAAGGAAATCCTCCAAGCTAGGGTTTTGATCAGTGTTGAGGATAAGGTTCGTCCAAATTTTGTTATAAGATTACAACTCACCCTCCTCCGCTGCTTCGAGATTTCCCTTCAACCTCTGCCATGGCTCGACCAAGGGATCTCAGCCCTGCTTTATAGGATGTGTCAGATGGGGATCTTTGCGATCATCCCAAAACAAGTTTCATGTTTGTACTGATTTCCTTAAGCCGGTCATTTTGACTGTGGCTCTGTCTCAAAGGTCCGACAGACCTCCAGATCAACACCAGGGCTTCATGCCCACATCGATGGTTCATTAAAGTGTCCTATGGTGCTACCCATCCTAAGCTTGGGTGAAAGACTCTCCAACGAGTTCATGGCCCAGTTGCATTCCCCGCTCTCGGACAGGGAATTCCAAGCATGCTGGCATAGGTGCTCCTGTGGCCCTTACCTACCGTGGGCTTGGTGTGAACTCCTAAAAGGTCTCCACCTCGCCTACCACACGCTGACAGTGCCGAAATCCATGTCAAGCCTGTAAGCAACTCCATGACGCTATGCAAAAACTTTAGGGGCCGAACTAGCTACACCCTAGTGCTAGCGAAAGACATCCAGAGTGCTGATAATACATGGTTGGTGAAGCCTGCCTGCATTGGTTTCGACTATCCCTACACTTAAGGGAAATATCCCTCCCAACATTAGCATAACGCCTTTTGCACAGGCTCCAGGGCTTACAGCGCAGCGAAGGAATTTCCATGAATAGTTACAAACCCTGCCAAGCGAACGATCTCTTATGTAATTGTTTCATAGTAACAAAAAGGGTCTCTGAGCCCACTACTTTCAAGTTTCATTCCAAGTTCTTATGGATCTTGCTACGACCTGTCGCATGATATGATGTCTCTATGTTATTTGTTTAAGTGTTGTTTTTCAATGCAATTAAGCATTTCATTCATAATAGAGTTTAGTGCAGTGATATAGCATAGCCCTTATTACCATGTAGTTCATTACACAGTTTGTGCATCAAATGTTCTGTGATCAACACCAGCAATCCATTCACACAACTTTTTGTTTCTAATTCAGAAGCTCACGCTTGCTTAGTTTATTTATCAGTGTCATTCGTTTCAAAGAAAAAACTCACAAATAGGTATATTTAACATATCCATCATTGTCATATTCCCACATAGGTGTAACCACATGTTCAAGTGTTAAGAGCATAAATACAGTTCCAAAATCCAGAACTATTACAATCAGAAAAGCGTCATGATTTATCAACAGATAAACAAGCATAAGCAGGTACTCATCTTTGAATTTGCAGGGCAATTGTGTCTAGGACAAGGGCTCTCCACTCAACCGTAGACAGTTGCAGCCACTCTTACTTGCAATTGTCACCCCTGAGCCAGATTCCAGAGTCTGAGGGGGATGCTTGCTTAAAGGAATCGATCACCAGTTGTCGACTGAAATAGGGACTCCAGAGGACCTTCTTCCTCAATCGCACTAGCCGACAGCTACTTCCTTTGTTAACACAAGGGGTCCACAAGTACTCTACCTCACCCCAAGTGCACACAAACAGTGATTCAACCCCTTCTAGGGAGTCTAGAATCCACTGTAATAGTAATGTAATAACCACAGGTCTTCAGTCAAGTTTTCCTTTGATGTTGCTCCAGGATTAGCCTCTTCCCAAGTTGTTACAAGGCTCCAGAGTCTGTTATCTCAACCCACAACCTCTAGGGGACACAAGTTGTTATAGGGCTCCAGATATTTTATCCCAGCCCACAACCTCTGGGGAGCCAAGCTGCTACAAGGTTCCAGAGAGTCAGAGACCTTGTCTCAACCCACAACCTCCAAGGACCCAAGTTGTTACAAGGCTCCAGGGATCCTATCTCAACCTATAGCCTCCAAGTACCCCAAGTTGTTACATGGCTCAAGAGACTAGCAACTCAACCCAAAGCTCTAGGGAACCAGAGAACCAATCCCCTTCTCTTCTATTTTGCGCAGCCTATTGATTACACTCTTTGGATCCTCGAATGGCCAACGCACTCGTTCCCCACGCACATACAAAACCCCCAATTCTATGCCCATGAATGCACAAAGTTAAAATATATGATTTGATTAAATTAAAGTGAAAGGCGAAAGCAAGGGCGGCATGACGAGGTGGAAAGTTCGAACCGCTGGGCCCCGCCTGTGGTGAACCGCCCAACGCAAAGCAGGCAATTTGGCGGAAAGGACCACACAGCTCGTAGTGAACACTGCGACTTAGGTTCTTCCTACATGACCTTGAACCTCCTTGCCCTCTTGTAAAGCTGATAAACCGACAGAAGCATTGAGTACAAAGGGAAAGGTGAACTTATCAGATTCCATAACAGTTCCATACACTTGATAATAAGGCTTAATAGCTTCATGACAGAGGCCATTCTAAGTATACTCCTATCATCACATTCCAAATGAAAACATCTTGTTGCCATTTTTTGTCAAACCCTTGGCATACATCATCTAAACTCCCACAAAAATATTTGATTCCAACCCACTTCTAATAGCGCAATCGTGGATGCCATTCCTTTGCTGCATAGCTGCAAGGCTAGCACAAGCTTTCCGAACAAAGGGAAAGGTTAAAACTTTTGGTTGCAAGCTCTCCTCCTGTTACATTTGATTACATTTGATAACAGCGTGTAAGGGCATCATCATGGCAGACGTGCATGGCATATCGTCTGATCAAGGCATTCCACGGCCAAATATTTGACTTCTAATAGCGCAATCGTGGATGTCATTCCTTTGCTGCATAGCTGCAAGGCTAGCACAAGCTTTCAGAACAAAGGGAAAGGTTAAAAACTTTTGGTTGGAAGCTCTCCTCCTATTACATTTGGTAACAGCATGTAAGGGCATCATCATAGCAGACGTGCATGGCATTCCATGGCCAAATATTTAATTTTGATTTTGGTATTTTGTCAAATACATTGCGTGCATCTGCCAAGCTGCTTGACTTCTGAACAAAAAGCATTCTTCCATGTACTTCTTACTTATGTGACATAACAACTGATGCAGGGAGCACATTTCTCATAACCAGTGTAACCTGATATAATACCTTGACAAAAATGCTCTCATCTTGAACTCATCCCATGTTAACTGTGTTGTCAATATCGCACAATACAATTCCCTATTCACTACTCATCTCTAACAGCCTGAATCTGGTGAAGCCTTCCAACAAATGAAATAGAAAGCCATGATTGCTCTCACTATAGCATACACCCATATTAAAGATGTCAATTACCCTTCTTCAAATATTCAAAAGTTGCCTCTTTAATTCAAATTCTGCCACTGCATGTGCCATGAACTTCAAAATAAAGCTGCACATTAATCATTAATATCACCTGGGGAAAAAATAGCAGGTAGATAAGACACAAAATCTCAGAATCATTTCCGTTGAAAACACAAATGATGCCCTGACACCAAAGCTGGATGTAAAGTCAAAGAACCTAACCAATGGTAACAACTACAAGCCATATGAATTTATTCAATAGCACAGATAGTCATAAACTGATTATCAAATTAGCATTGGAAGAAATCTTCCATAAGGAAGTATGCCAATTTGAATTTGGAATTAAGAAGGCATCACAGAGACAATTATCATAATCCACAAAGCACACAGGCACCTCTAAGTGATGATTGACATCACAATGAGAATTATCATAAAAACAATTATCATAAGGAAGATGACCCACAAAACACACAGAACCCACAAAGACAATTATCATCAGGAAAAGGACCCACAAAGCACAGACACCTCTAAGTGATGCGATGTTATAACAGAGCACACATACACCTTTGCTCCAAGTGATGATTGGCATCACAAAGACAATTATCATCGCAAGGAAGAGTACCCACAAAGCACACAGGCACCTTGCCTCTAAATGATGATTGGCATCACAAAGACACTTGTTCCTAAAAAGAGGACCCACAAAGCACCCAGGCACCTCTCTAAGTGATGATTGTCATCACAAAGACAATTATCATCACAAGGAAGAGGACCCACAAAGCACACATGCACCTTATCTCTAAGTGATGATTGGCATCACAAAGACAATTATCATCACAAAGAAGAGGACCCACAAAGCACACAGGCACCCTACCTCTAACTGATGATTCGCATCACAAAGACAATTCGTAAGAAAGAGGACCCCAAAGCACATAGGCACCTCTAAGGATGATTGTAACACAGGCACCTCTAAGTGATAACAGTAACAGAGTGAGGGAGGATGTTGTCACCTGAACCCAGGCACCTCTAAGTGATGATTGTAACAGAGTGACCGAGGATGCTGTCACGTGAACCCGTGGACTTACGCCCCAAAGCCAAATTCATGATTGGCAAACTTTTGGTGTGTAGCACTGCATAAATCACCCTTGTGTGACTATTAGGTTCACACTCACAGAAAAGAAAACAAAAGAGAAAGCGGGAATGCAAGAATAGATCACCTCCGCGATAAACACTAGCATGCAATAGTCGAAAACTTAGACATCTACGACCTGGAACAAAAGGATATATGCTCAGTATAAGTGAGAACAAAGCGTTGCAACTCTATGTTACTAGGAATGGGAACCAAAAACTAGTGCTCACCTGCCCCTCTGCATTACACCCCCCAATCTGAGTATATTATGCACATAGTATTGATTAGGTATGTACTAATATAAGGTTCAGATGTGATGGAAACCGTAACGAGAAGCGGATCTCCTGGTAAGGTTTTCGTTAAATACAGAGAAGATACATAATTATTATTTCTAAGAACCACGTGTTGCAACCCTTGATCCAACGGATCAATTTCAGTTGAGCGTACGATATAATCTTCACTTCCATACCAAATTAGCAGTTGTGAAAACAAATTTAAACGATCACTTCCACTCAAAACAAACAACCCTGGAGCCCAAAATTGATACACTCCAATAAAACTTTTCAGACCTTACCTTCTAGCAAAAGCTCAATCTCACACCATGAATCTAGTGAGGTACTGATTATAACATGGGAAAACTAGGGCATCTACAACTTGCATTCTAAGTGAGCGTTTTCGAAAACAGTTGCTGTGCTGGTCAATCCAGTAAGCTGCTGATCAACCTTCTAATGCAGAAATAGGGAATATGTATAGTTTGCATAACAAAAAAGAGCACGTCCACCTGAGCGGTCACCATTTCAAATCCTACGAGCTAATTTTACTTGAATCACAACAGGACAAAACCCTGAGCTTACTGATGATAATTACAGGTCGGAGATTGGAGACTGAAAATGTTTGTCCAACCCAACATCCGATCTAAGGGAAAAAATTTACGCGGTGCACACTGAAAAGTTTCGGGACAAAATATAGGGAATTAAAGGGCCATAGAAATACCGACAATTGCTCCAACAAATAAAGTACACCCAGAAGGATTTAAAAAACATCTTACCTCAGGTACGCACAAAAATGAAGTAATCCTGCGGCCGATCAGAAATCCTTATGCCTACGCAGCCCAGGGAAAGAAGGAGTACTGTGTTGAGGGATTTAATTCCAATTGTGATTTCCAATAAAAGAGTATATTGGAGTTAGTATTTACAAAGATTTGTATAACTTGATTAAGAATTAGTTGGCATCAATTTTCTCCTCAAATGTGGAAAAGTGTTTATAAAGATTTTTATAGCTCAATTAGTTCGCATCAATTTGTGAAATGTGGAAAAGTATTTACAAAGATTTTTATAGCTTAATTAAGAATTAGTTCGCATCAATTTCGGGGTAAAACTTGGAAAAGATCTAAAGAAGTTTGGGAAGAAAGGGTGTGTACTTTTTACAATTGTGAGACAGTGGAATCAATTGTGAGGAGGAGAAAATTACAATTCACAACCTTCATAGTCATGAATTAACACATTTAATTGTCGAGATCTCATCCAGGACGGCCTCAACTACCATCTTCAGCAGGATCTGGTCGTGTATCTACAATCCAAAGGAATCTTTACATGGGAAAAACTTATTTGCTCATGGAATAACTCTACGCCTGTTTGGATTGAGGCTGCAGAACTCTCCTTGCCTGCGCATCTACAACCCATGTGGGATTCTATTCGTTCATCTCTATCAGTTATGCCTATCAAAAGGTCGGATCGTAAGGATATCTTGGTATGGAAATTGCCACGGGCTCCACTTCCAGTACGAGTCAAGGACATTTATGTTGCTCTTTCTCAACTATCAGCTCCCACTATTCTTCCGATTTTTCCTCCTTCACTATGGAAAACGGCCTGCCCTACAAAGATGATTCTTCTCTTATGGCTCATATTCTGGAACAGGAACCTCACATGGGAGGTATTACAGAGAAAAGGCTGGAATGGTCTAGGGCGTTGTGCTTTTTGCCGGGTTGCTGAGGAATCAAACCTCCATATGTTCTTTCAATGCCACTCGACTCTACAAATATGGTATGAACTGTCATTTACCATGGATTTCCCTTACATTGTCTTTTCTTCTGTACAGGAAGGCATTTTATGGTGGAGTACCCAATCAGTTACGCGGCGCTCTTCATTTCTCATGGTTTGCTGGCACATCTGGAAATGGAGGAAAGAATCCATTTTTAACAACAACCGACGGCCTCTGTCCACCATTTTGCAAAGCGTCAAGGAACTTATGGATATCATGGGGATATAGGCACCACCCATTAATGTGATTAATCATGATCCGATTATACTTCTCTTTTTTTTATGAACTATAATGTCTTCTGGGAGTTATTTTTTATAAATCTGTATATGTGACTTTCCCTCATTTCACCTATATGCATACATACTTTATGCTCACCTTCTTAAATCATCCATGAAGCGCCTATGTTTGTTTTATACAAGCGCTAAGCCTTGGGCTTTTTGCTATCCATGCTCACGGTTTATTATATAAACCGAAATTATGTAAATGATCTTTACATCAATACAAAAATATGATTTTTCTACTCAAAAAAAAAAAAAAAAATTAACACATTTAATTCAATGCGCATTTGCTTTCCGGTTAATGCTTGGTTTGACGAGGAATGTAAAAAGGCAAGGAGAATGTGGAAAGAGTCAAACAAGGATAACATAAAGCTCAAATCTTACAAGCAGTATTAAGCAAGAAAAAGGTTGATTTCATGGTTTCAAGGAGGGAAGAACTAATCTTCCTTGGGAAAAATAATCCCAAGTTATTTTGGAAGGAGTTCTAACCGAAAAATATACAAATTGGAAATAATATTACAGCGTCTAAATGGTTTGACTATGCAAGACAACTCTATGAGCAGGTTCCCAAGGTTGACCCTCCCCCCTTGGTCAACACTGATACTGAACTCTTCACGTACAAGAGGTAGAGATGGGTATCAAGAAGTTGGGTGTTGGAAAAGCAAAAGACTTAGCTGAACTCAAGCGCAGAATATCTAAAGTGGGCTCAAAGATTCTTGCACCTCACATTACAAAAATATTCAACAACATCATACAACAAGGGCTCCCCACAGATTGGACAACTAGTCTAGCAATACCTCTTTTCAAGAGCGGTGACGTCAATAATCCCTCCAATTATAGGACCATCATGATAAACCCTTTGTTTGCAAAGATATTTGGAAGCATGCTAGAAAACAAAATTAGCAAGTGGACAGAAGAAAGAGATAAGCATGCTAAAGGGCAAGCAGGCTTTAGACCTAAACATTGCACAGTTGATCATTACATAACTTTAAGGCACATCATTGAAAAAGTTTGGGAGAAAAAGAAAGAAGTCTTTTGTTGCTTTGTTGATTTCAGAAAAGCGTTTGACTCGGTTCCTACGGATAAACTTTGGTAGAGAATGGAGGAACTTGGGGTTCCTAAACATTTGAGAGCAGTTGTGCATAGGTTGTATGAAGAGGTGAAAGTCAAAATTAGAACTTCAGTAGGCATTTCTGAAAGTTTTAGAAGCGATATTGGGGTTAAGCAAAGTTGCCCACTGTCTCCTACCCTTTTTGGTTTATATATCGACAAGCTTGAGGAGTGGTTAAATTCGTAAGGGGGTGATGATATCTATTTATGCAAGTTTGTTAAAGGCTTCTTTTGTATGCAGATGACCTTATTCTGATTGTTAAATCGGCTATTGGTTTGCAAGAGCACTTACTATCCCTTGAGCATTTTTGTAGAAGTGTGGGGATGCAAGTCAATATCAACAAAACGAAAGTAATGGTCTTCTCTAAGAAAAGAAAACATAAGCAACATAAGTTCTACTTTGAAGGCAACATTCTAGAAGAATTTGCGGATTACAAATACCTCGGAATTGACTTCAACAAAAATCTAAGTTGGAATGGTTGTAGAAAGAAAAGAACTTTGGGGGGTTGGAAAGCATTTTATGTTTTTCAAAATAGGTGTAGAGAGGCAGAGTTATGGGACTGGAAGACCACATAAACTCTTTTTGGGCTTCTAGTGATTCTGGTGATTCTCTATGGTTGTAAACTGTGGGCTAGCAGTACCCACGACATGCAGCAGAGACAAATTGAGAAAATTCAAAAGCATTTGATTACAAACAAATTTAAAATAAAAAATGCAGTTCCTTATGATATCTTGTTAAGTGAAACAGGAACTGCTCCTATTGAAGCAATTGCTATGGTGCGAGTCATAAGGTATTTAAAAAAAATTGAGCAAATGGAAGAGGGTAGATGGCCTAAGGTTGTCTTTAATGATAGATTGTGCAAGAGCAAAAAAGCTTAGATGCAACAAAATCACAAATGGTTTAGTAAATGGGGTATTTGCTTGAACATGTGTCCCATAAACAACAAAGAGATAAAAGCTTTTGTTATGGAAAAGTTTTACAAACGTACTTGGGATAAGGAGCTAGGAAGAAAGAAAAATTACTATATTGAAGTGTTTAATCTCACTCATAACCATCAACCAAAAACATACATAGAGGCCAATATCTCTTGGAGAGCCAAAATTCTTATTGCTCAGTTAAGAACTAATTCTCATCAACTCCGTTGTGAAACAGGGCGCTAGAAAAGACCAAAGGAAGTGTGGGAGGAAAGGGTATGCATTTTTTGTTCTTCCGGAAAAGTGGAAACAGAAAAACATTTCATTTTAGAATGTGAGGCCTTCAAAGACGACAGGGACAGTTATGCAAATACGCTAGCAGCTAGCTCTTGGGATAATCTATTTAGCGAGGGGTTTGTCGAGAAGTTGGGAGCATTTATTGTGAAGCTTCACAGAGAAAGGGCCAAATACATCAAGCAGATGAAGAAGCAATCTGTCCCATAGGCTATCTTTTGCTTCGTGGATGTTAAAATAATTTCTTCTTCTTCTTCAAAAGAACATTTTATTTTGGAATGTGATGCTTTCATAGGCATCGGGGACAGTTATGGCAATTTGTTAGTACAAGTCTAAAAAAATTTGGGAAGAAAGTGTGTATTTTTTACAATTAAGAAACACATTTCATTTTGAAATATGATGCTTTCAAAGACATCAAGTACAGTTATAGCAATTTGTTAGTACCGATCCTTGGTATTATATTTAAAAAAACAAAAAAAACAACTAAAACTATTAAAATGTTGAGAGAGCTTATCATCCATTTGAATAAAAAACCTAAATTACAAGAAGACTAATGTCTCATATACTATTATTTTAGTCTGTTGCACGTTAAAATATTATTCATTGATTATAGGAATCCACGATTGAAGCGCCCCACACGTATAAAATCCCAAGTGCCCCGTGTATCCGTTAAGTTAAAATATATGATTCCATTAAATTAAAATTCAAAGCAGAAAACAGTGGCGGCATGACGAGGTGGAGAGTTCGAACCGCCGGGCCCGAATGTGGCGAACCACCCAAAGAAAAGCAGGCAATTTGGCGAAAAGGGCCGCGCAGTTAACTCGTAGCGAGCACACGCAAACTACACCACACCTCGAGATAGGGAAAGCCATATATCCTATGTTATAGGGTAATGAATTTTTTCACAATGACCGTGACAGCGGAGGATTTAAGGATGTAAATACATGAGCATAGCTTTCCATATAGGAAGGTCATCCATCCCCTGCCCTGTGCATGAAGAAGGGTCATCCATCCCGCCGCCATGTGCTACAGAAGAAGGACCGCGACAGGTAAGGATGTTTTAAACGACGCATTATTTTAAGGTAAGGACGATTTAAGTTCAGGAAGTGGGTAAACCAGTGAAACCTCTTAATCCGAACAGATAACGGAAAGCTGCCACTTGCAGCACGCTTTCCAAGATTCATGTCCACTTGCAACACTGTGGTTTGAATTGCGTGTCCAACTTGTGGAATGGAGCATACAATGTTGTTTAGTTTCAACGCACGAGATCGTGACAATGACACTTTACAATACCGGTAAGGTTGATTGTTTGCAGGCAAATTTAAATTAGTAATTATGTAAATTTATATAATAATTATGTTGATAGATATGTTTATTTGTTTTTATAATTTTAGTTTAAATATTAATAATTTCGACGGTAGAAATTTATTTTTATGAATATTTTAGAATATTTTTAAATGTATTCACATATTAAAGATTAAAATTTATTTGAAAGTAGTTATGTTTTTTTAGCTATTTTAATTAAAATTGATTAATTAAAAAAATGTTATAATGAATAAGTGTGTTGTATAGAGGGATGGTATTCACCTATAATATTGTTAACAAAACTTATTTACAAATTAAAAATCTCCATAGTAAATTGAGAGTAGAAATCAAGATGGATAAAAAATATCTATAGGTAAAAAAAAAATGAAAGAAATCTAGAACAATAAAAATCTTATTACATTTTTTTTACACCTATATATGAAAAATATTTATACTAATATTTTATAATAAACCAATATAATATAATAATTTAAAAATAAAGTTATAATTTACTTAGTTTTTTAGTTTATTTTTAAATTTTAGTAATATAAATGTTTTAATATTTATATATTTTTACCCATTTTTTAATTTACATGATTAATTAGTAATAAGTAAAAAAGACTTATGTTTTTTTGTTTTTTTTATTTTTTTTTTGCAGTAATATGATATTTAAATAATGTTTTATAAATTTGAAATAAAATTTTTAAGTTTTTCATAATTTATATGAAATAGTATATATATTTATATCTAAGGTAAATAATAAATTTATATTTATATAATAATAAATAAAAGTAAAAAAATATTTTACACCTTATAAGTATAAGGAGTTATTAAAAAATATGCACAATCTTATCACATGAATATAAGTTTTCAAAATTATGAATTATCTTTTACCACATGGGCATCCATTTACATTACAATGATTGGACAAAAAATGTTGCAATATTTAGTAAATTTTATCAATAAAAATATAAACAAGTATAATATGCAACATTGTTGTTTAGTACATGTCTCTTATGTAAAAAGTAATTTATAGCATTAAAATAAATAAATTGAATAAACTAAACTGAATAATAGCTATATCCATTTTCTTAACATTAATATTATTATTTTAAAAATAAAATAAAATAAAAATTAAGCAATAAATTGTTATTATATAATATATTTTTATATTGATATAAATCAATTAATATTATATTTTAGTATTTTTTTTTTGTAAGCTTAGCAATACCTTTCATTCATTCATCTATAAATAGGTAGGTTACAAATATATGAGTCGTTCGGTACCCTTAACCTGCCCAGTGGGAAACCAGATCTGTTGGCCACCGAATTGCATTATAAGTCATCCAAAACATAAATAGTTTGAGCCTTTTTAGCCAAGCCTTATAAAGTCAATAGTCTAAAAACTGACTAATAAACATCATATTGAAAACATAAATGCTACCCGACATAAACATCCAAAAAAAGATAAAATTAATAATCATAACTTCGATCCACTAATCATCCAATGATTCCACCTGGCCAGGATCTTTAGCAATTGATCCTGGTAATTCAGATTGCGACACACATGGGATATGTATCTCGATGCGGCCCAAAGGGTCGTTTTGGTTCTGCAACTGACGTTGGATAAGCTGGAGCTCATTTCAAATGTCTTGTAGACCCGGCTCAACATCACTGTGCACCACTGCGTTGGTGATTGCAACCATTGCTTTGGTCACTATGCACTTCATTAACCAGTAAAGATGAATAAATTGTCTGAACAGGGTGAGACGGTCGCTTGTGTAGCTAGGGTCTGTGATTAGTTACCCCCAGTCTTCGACTGGCGGTTCCAACTTAGCTTACAAATTCAACTCTGCCTCCCAGTTCGCAATCAATTGTTTCACCTGCGTTGGGGTCCTTTTGCAGTAAGACTTGACTGTGGCCTAAAGATTCTCATAATTTTTTTCGACCCATCTTCTACACAGTCCCATGCCATGCAGTCCCCTGCCACACAATCACCTACCCCGCAGTCACCTATTGCGTAGTCTCCTGTCGTTCAGTTCTTTGTTACGCAGTCCTCTGTAGCTCAGTCCGATCGGAATATGGATCTACATCTTTTCCTTTATCTTCCTAGTGTCTTCTGCCTCTTCTGCATTGAATCAAGGCTCCACCGTGAGGCTAAGACTTCACTATATATACCAAGTTCGGGGCCCCTTTCTTCACCCTTCTCCCACTTTCCCACGCTCTTGACCCAGGCCACTATATAGAGGCCAACAGTAAAGACAACGTAGGCAAACAAAACTTTATACGCCAACCTCGAGTGGAGACATTTAGCAGTTTGGAAACATGAATGAAAATCTTTAAAATTATGTGTTTTTATAAAAAATAAATATTTAATGTATTTTTTTACAACGATCGAGTCATTGAACTCGAGCCGGTTGAGTCGATACTGAGTCGGAGTCGACCCTCGGCCGAGTCGGAGTTTTAAAACATTGGAGTGAAACAGGAGCAACTTTCGTCGAAGCAATTGCTATGGTGCGTCTCATAAGGTAGCTTCAGAAAATTGAGCAAATGGGAGAAGGTAGATGGCCTAAAGTTATCTTCAATGAAGGCATGAGTGAAAGAAAGAAATCATGGATGAGACAAAACAACAAATGGATGCAAAAATGGAATATTTACATCAATGCATGTCCCACAAATAGCAAGGATTTAAAAAATTATGTTATGGAGAAGTTTCATAAGCATATATGGGGAAAAGAGTTGGTAGAAAGAAGAAGTATTATGTTCAAGAATTCAAACCCATGTGTGATCTCCAACAAAAAGAGTACATTGGAGCTATCATTCCATGGAGAGCAAATATTCTTATTGCTCAATTAAGAACTAACTCACATCAATTACGGTGTGAAACAAGTCGGTGGAAAAGACCTAAAGAAGCTTGGGAAGTGGGTGTGTACATTTGCACTTCTAGGGCAGTGGAACCAAAAAAACATTTCATTTTGGAATGTGATGCTTTCATAGACATTAGAGACAGTTACAGTAGTGTGTTAACATCGATTCCTTGGCATTGTCTTTTCAGTGAGGGGAATGTTATAAAATCGGGTCAGCTCATCAATAATTTGAATAATAAGAAGATTGAATCACAAAAGGAAAAAAGCAGGGAAGCTAGTGGTCCCATAGACTATAGCTATTCTCGTGGATGTTGAAATTTTCATTCATTCATATTGAGTAGGTACAATAACGTTACCCAACTGGCCAATTAATAGTTTTGAAATTATTTCATTATTTTCCATTAGCTCCCCCGTTCTCAAAAGATAAGATTATGACTAGCAGGAAAGAGATTGATTCGGAAAGCCTGCCACATGAGATGCCCTAACTAAAAACTGGTGCTCACCTGCCCCTCTGCATTACACCCCCCGGTCTGAGTATATTATGCACATAGTATTTATTAGATATGTACTAATGCAAGGTTCAGAAGAGATGGAAACCGTAACCGAAAACGGATCTCCTGGTCAGGTTTCTGTTAAATATAGAGTAGATACATAAATATTCTTTCTGAGAACCACGTGTTGCAACTTATTTTCCAATGGATCAATTTCAGTCGATCGTACAATATAATCTTCCCTTCCATACCAAATTAGCAATTGTGAAATCAAATTCAAACGATCACTTCCACTCAAAACAAACAACCCTAGAGCCCAAAAGTGATACACTCCAATAAAACTTTTCAGACCTTACCTTCTAGCAAAAGATCAATCTCATACGGTCAATCTAGTAAGGTTTTGATTCTAACAAGGGAAAACCAGGGCATCTACAACTTGCATTCTAAGTGGGCGTTCACGAAAACAGGAGCTGTGCTGGTCAATCCAGTAAGGTCCTGATCAACCTTCTAATGCAGAATTAGGGAATATGTATGGTTTGCATAACAAAATAGAGCACGTCCGGCCACGGGCAACCTGAGCATCTATCATTTATACAAACTCTGAATGTACCCTAATCAGTGGTCACCATTTCAAATCCTATGAGCTAATTTTAATTGCACCACAACAGCGCAAAACAACGAAGTAACGTTGGAGATTGGAGACCGAAAACGCATACCCAAGACAACATCCGATCTAAGAAAAATAAATTGCGCGGAGCACAATGATGAACAAATCGAAAAAAAAAAAAAAAAAATAATAATAATAGAAGGGACAAAACATAAGGTATTAAAGTGCCACTGAAATACCCACAATTGCTCCCATCAAATGAAAGTACACCCAGAAGAATTCAAAAGTCCGCACAAACACCCGATAATTTGTAAAAAAATCGAAGTACTCCTGCAGCGGATCAGAAACCCTTATGGCCTACATGAGCCACGACCTCCTTTGAACAGGTGTCCCACGCACATACAAGGCGAACGCTATTTCCACCTCCATAGTTCCATAAATGCCCGTCCTTAGAACCATCTCCTTACGTCATCGCATGTTCCCGACCATGCATCCATTGAATGTCATCGCATGTTCCCGACCATGCATCCATCGAATGTTGACGTAAGGAGAGGTGTAAAGACGAAACCCATCCATTGAATGTCATCGCATGTTCCTGACCATGCATCCATCGAATGTTGACGTAAAGAGGGGTGTAAAGACAGGCATTTATGGAGCTATGGAGGTGCAAATAACCTTCTCCCACATACAAAACCCCCAATTCTATGCCCATGAATGGACCAAGTTAAAATATATGATTTGATTAAATTAAAGTGAAAGGTGAAAGCAAGGGCGGCATGACGAGGTGGAAAGTTCGAACCGCTGGGCCCCGCCTGTGGTGAACTGCCCAACGCAAAGCAGGCAATTTGGCGGAAAGGACTGCGCAGCTCGTAGTGAACACTGCGACTTAGGTTCTTCCTACACGACCTTGAACCTCCTTGCCCTCTTGTAAAGCTGATAAACCGACAGAAGCATTGAGTACAAAGGGAAAAGGTGAACTTATCAGATTCCATAACAGTTCCATACACTTGATAATAAGGCTTAATAGCTTCATGACAGAGGCCATTCTAAGTATACTCTTACCATCACATTCCAAACGAAAGCATCTTGTTGCCATTTTTTGTCAAACCCTTGGCATACATCATCTAAACTCCCACATAAATATTTGATTCCAACCCACTTCTAATAGCGCAATCGTGGACATCATTCCTTTGCTGCATAGCTGCAAGGCTAGCACAAGCTTTCCGAACAAAGGGAAAGGTTAAAACTTTTGGTTGCAAGCTCTCCTCCTGTTACATTTGATTACATTTGGTAATAGCGTGTAAGGGCATCATCATGGAAGACGTGCATGGCATATCGTCTGATCAAGGCATTCCACGGACAACTATTTGACTTCTAATAGCGCAATCGTGGATGTCATTCCTTTGCTGCATAGCTGCAAGGCTAGCACAAGCTTTCAGAACAAAGGGAAAGGTTAAAAACTTTTGGTTGGAAGCTCTCCTATTACATTTTATTACATTTGGTAACAGCGTGTAAGGGCATCATCATAGCAGACGTGCATGGCATTCCATGGCCAAATATTTAATTTTGATTTTGGTATTTTGTCAAATACATTACGTGCATCTGCCAAGCTGCTTGACTTCTGAACAAAAAGCATTCTTCCATGTACTTCTTACTTCTGTGACATAACAACTAATGCAGGGAGCACATTTCTCATAACCAGTGTAACCTGATATAATACCTTGACAAAAATGCTCTCATCTTGAACTCTTCCCATGTTAACTGTGTTGTTAATATCGCACAATACAATTCCCAATTCACTACTCATCTCTAACAGCCTGAATCTGGTGAAGCCTTCCAACAAATGAAATAGAAAACCATGATTGCTCTCACTATAACATACACCCATATTAAAGATGTCAATTACCCTTCTTCAAATATTCAAAAGTTGCCTCTTTAATTCAAATTCTGCCACTGCATGTGCCATGAACTTCAAAATAAAGCTGCACATTAATCATTAATATCACCTGGGGAAAAAATAGCAGGTAGATAAGACACGAAATCTCAGAATCATTTCCGTTGAAAACACAAATGATTCCCTGACACCACAGCTGGATGTAAAGTCAAAGAACCTAACCAATGGTAACAACTACAAGCCATATGAATTTATTCAATAGCACAGATAGTCATAAATTGATTATCAAATTAGCATTGAAAGAAATCTTCCATAAGGAAGTATGCCAATTTGAATTTGGAATTAAGAAGGCATCACAGAGACAATTATCATAATCCACAAAAAGCACAGGCGCCTCAATTAAGAAGGCATCACAGAGACAATTATCATAATCCACAAAAAGCACAGGCACCTCTAAGTGATGATTGACATCACAATGATAATTATCATAAAAACAATTATCATAAGGAAGATAACCCACAAAATACACAGAACCCACAAAGACAATTATCATCAGGAAAAGGACCCACAAAGCACAGACACCTCTAAGTGATGCGATGTTATAACAGAGCACACATGCACCTTTGCTCCAAGTGATGATTGGCATCACAAAGACAATTATCATCGCAAGGAAGAGTACCCACAAAGCACACAGGCACCTTGCCTCTAAATGATGATTGGCATCACAAAGACACTTGTTCCTAAAAAGAGGACCCACAAAGCACCCAGGCACCTCTCTAAGTGATGATTGTCATCACAAAGACAATTATCATCACAAGGAAGAGGACCCACAAAGCACACAGGCACCTTATCTCTAAGTGATGATTGGCATCACAAAGACAATTATCATCACAAAGAAGAGGACCCACAAAGTACACAGGCACCCTGCCTCTAACTGATGATTCACATCACAAAGACAGTTCATAAGAAAGAGGACCCCAAAGCACATAGGCACCTCTAAGGATGATTGTAACACAGGCACCTCTAAGTGATGACAGTAACAGAGTGAGGGAGGATGTTGTCACTTGAACCCAGGCACCTCTAAGTGATGATTGTAACAGAGTGACCGAGGATGCTGTCACGTGAACCCGGGGACTTACACCCCAAAGCCAAATTCATGATTGGCAAACTTTTGGTGTGTAGCACTGCATAAATCACCCTTGTGTGACTATTAGGTTCACACTCACAGAAAAGAAAACAAAAGAGAAAGCGAGAATGCAAGAATAGATCACCTCTGCGATAAACACTAGCATGCAATAGTCGAAAACTTAGACATCTATGACCTGGAACAAAAGTATATATGCTCAGTATAAGTGAGAACAAAGCGTTGCCACTCTATGTTACTAGAAATGGGAACCAAAAACTAGTGCTCACCTGCCCCTCTGCATTACACCCCCCAATCTGAGTATATTATGCACATAGTATTTGCAACTCTATGTTACTAGAAATGGGAACCAAAAAATAGTGCTCACCTGCCCCTCTGCATTACACCCCCAATCTGAGTATATTATGCACATAGTATTGATTAGGTATGTACTAATGTAAGGTTCAGATGTGATGGAAACCGTAACGAGAAGCGGATCTCCTGGTAAGGTTTTCGTTAAATACAGAGAAGATACATAATTATTATTTCTGAGAACCACGTGTTGCAACCCTTGATCCAACGGATCAATTTCAGTTGAGCGTACGATATAATCTTCACTTCCATACCAAATTAGCAATTGTGAAAACAAATTTAAACGATCACTTCCACTCAAAACAAACAACCCTGGAGCCCAAAATTGATACACTCCAATAAAACTTTTCAGACCTTACCTTCTAGCAAAAGCTCAATCTCACACCATGAATCTAGTGAGGTACTGATTATAACATGGGAAAACTAGGGCATCTACAACTTGCATTCTAAGTGAGCGTTTTCGAAAACAGTTGTTGTGTTGGTCAATCCAGGAAGCTGCTGATCAACCTTCTAATGCAGAAATAGGGAATATGTATGGTTTGCTTAACAAAAAAGAGCACGTCCACCTGAGCGGTCACCATTTCAAATCCTACGAGCTAATTTTACTTGAATCACAACAGGTCAAAACCCTGAGCTTACTGATGATAATTACAGGTCGGAGATTGGAGACTGAAAATGTTTGTCCAACCCAACATCCGATCTAAGGGAAAAAATTTACGCGGTGCACACTGAAAAGTTTCGGGACAAAATATAGGGAATTAAAGGGCCATAGAAATACCGACAATTGCTCCAACAAATAAAGTACACCCAGAAGGATTTAAAAAACATCTTACCTCAGGTACGCACAAAAATGAAGTAATCCTGCGGCCGATCAGAAATCCTTATGCCTACGCAGCCTAGAGAAAGGAGTATTGTGTTGAGGGATTTAATTCTAATTGTGATTTCCAATACAAGAGTATATTGGAGTTAGTATTTACAAAGATTTGTATAGCTTGATTAAGAATTAGTTGGCATCAATTTTCCACTGAAATGTGGAAAAGTGTTTACAGAGATTTTTATAGCTCAATTAGTTCGCATCAATTTGTGAAATGTGGAAAAGTATTTACAAAGATTTTTATAGCTCAATTAAGAACTAGTTCGAATCAATTTTGGGGTAAAATGTGGAAAATATCTAAAGAAGTTTGGGAAGAAAGGGTGTGTACTTTTTACAATTGTGAGACAGTGGAATCAATTGTGAGAATGAGAAAATTACAATTCACAGCGTTCATAGTCATGAATTAACACATTTAATTCAATGCGCATTTGCAAAGTGCAAAAGAACAAAAATTAAGAAGTCTGAAACAAATTGCTTTCCGGTTAATGCTTGGTTTGACGAGGAATGTAAAAAGGCAAGGAGAATGTGGAAAGAGTCAAACAAGGATAACATAAAGCTCAAATCTTACAAGCAATTATTAAGCAAGAAAAAGGTTGATTTCATGGTTTCAAGGAGGGAAGAACTAATCTTCCTTGGGAAAAATAATCCCAAGTTATTTTGGAAGGAGTTCTAACCGAAAAATATACAAATTGGAAATAATATTACAGCTTCTAAATGGTTTGACTATGCAAGACAACTCTATGAGCAGGTTCCCAAGGTTGACCCTCCCCCCTTGGTCAACACTGATACTGAACTCTTCACTGTACAAGAGGTAGAGATGGGTATCAAGAAGTTGGGTTTTGGAAAAGCAAAAGACTTAGCTGAACTCCAAGCAGAATATCTAAAGTGGGGCTCAAAGATTCTTGCACCTCACATTACAAAATTCTTCAACAACATCATACAACAAGGGCTCCCCACAGATTGGACAACTAGTCTAGCAATACCTCTTTTCAAGAGCGGTGACGTCAATAATCCCTCCAATTATAGGACCATCATGATAAACCCTTTGTTTGTAAAGATATTTGGAAGCATGCTAGAAAACAAAATTAGCAAGTGGGCAGAAGAAAGAGATAAGCGTGCTAAAGGGCAAGCAGGGTTTAGACCTAAACATTGCACAATTGATCATTGCATAACTTTAAGGCACATCATTGAAAAAGTTTGGGAGAAAAAGAAAGAAGTCTTTTGTTGCTCTGTTGATTTCAGAAAAGCGTTTGACTCTGTTCCTCGGGATAAACTTTGGTAGAGAATGGAGGAACTTGGGGTTCCTAAACATTTGAAAGCAGTTGTGCATAGGCTGTATGAATAGGTGAAAGTCAAATTTAGAACTTCAGCAGGCATTTATGAAAGTTTTAGAAGCGATATTGGGGTCAAGCAAGGTTGCCCACTGTCTCCTACCCTTTTTGGTTTATATATCGACAAGCTTGAGGAGTGGTTAAATTCGCAAGGGGGTGATGGTATCTATTTGTGCAAGTTTGTTATAAGGCTTCTTTTGTATGCAGATGACCTGTATTCGGATTGCAAATCGGCTCTTGGTTTGCAAGAGCACTTACTATCCCTTGAGCATTTTTGTAGAAGTGTGGGGATGCAAGTCAATATCAACAAAACGAAAGTAATGGTCTTCTCTAAGAAAAGAAAACATAAGCAACATAAGTTCTACTTTGAAGGCAACATTCTGGAAGAATTTGCGGATTACAAATACCTCGGAATTGACTTCAACAAAAATCTAAGTTGGAATGGTTGTAGAAAGAAAAGAACTTTGGGGGTTTGGAAAGCATTTTATGCTTTTCAAAATAGGTGTAGAGAGGCAGAGTTATGGGACTGGAAGAACACATAAACTCTTTTTGGGCTTCTAGTGATTCTGGTGATTCTCTATGGTTGTGAATTGTGGGCTAGCAGTACCTCCGACATGCAACGGAGACAAATTGAGAAAATTCAGAAGCATTTGATTACAAACAAATTTAAAATAAAAAATGCGGTTCCTTATGATATCTTGTTAAGTGAAACAGGAACTGCTCCTATTGAAGCAATTGCTATGGTGCGAGTCATAAGGTATTTAAAAAAAATTGAGCAAATGGAAGAGGGTAGATGGCCTAAGGTTTTCTTTAATGATAGATTGTGCAAGAGCAAAAAAGCTTAGATGCAACAAAATCACAAATGGTTTAGTAAATGGGGTATTTGCTTGAACATGTGTCCCATAAATAGCAAAGAGATAAAAACTTTTGTTATGGAAAAGTTTCACAAATGTACTTGGGATAAGGAGCTAGGAAGAAAGAAAAATTACTATATTGAAGTGTTTAATCCCACTCATAATCATCAACCAAAAACATACATAGAGGCCAATATCTCTTGGAGAGCCAAAATTCATATTGCTCAGTTAAGAACTAATTCTCATCAACTCCGTTGTGAAACAGGGCGGTAGAAAAGGCCAAAGGAAGTGTGGGAGGAAAGGGTATGCATTTTTTGTTCTTCCGGAAAAGTGGAAACAGAAAAACATTTCATTTTAGAATGTGAGGCCTTCAAAGACAATAGGGAAAGTTATGCAGATATGTTGGCAGCTAGCTCTTGGGATAATCTATTTAGCGAGGGGTTTGTCGAGAAGCTGGGAGCATTTATTGTGAAGCTTCACAGAAAAATGGCCGAATACATCAAGCAGATGAAGAAGCAATCTGTCCCATAGGCTATCTTTTGCTTCGCGGATGTTAAAATAATTTCTTCTTCTTCTTCAAAAGAACATTTCATTTTGAAATGTGATGCTCTCAAAGGCATCAAGGACAGTTATGGCAATTTGTTAGTACAAGTCTAAAGAAGTTTGGGAAGAAAGTGTGTGTATTTTTTACAATTGTGCACAGCGGAACAAAAGAAAAACATTTCATTTTGAAATGTGATGCTTTCAAAGACATCAGGAACAGTTATAGCAATTTGTTAGTACCAATCCTTGGTATTATATTAAAAAAGAAAAAAACACTCATCATCAATTTGAATAAAAAAACCTAAATTACAAAAAGCAATCTCACAACAAAAGACTAATGTCTCATATACTAACATTATACTATTATTTTAGTCAGTTGCACGTTAAAATATCTTTCATCGATTATAGAAATCCACGATTGAAGCGCCCCACACGTATAAAATCCCTAGTGCCCCGTGTGTCCGTTAAGTTAAAATATATGATTCAATTAAATTAAACTTCAAAGCAGAAAACAGTGGCGGCATGACGAGGTGGAGAGTTCAAACGCCGGGCCCCGAATGTGGCGAACCACCCAAAGAAAAGCAAGCAATTTGGCGAAAAGGGCCGCGCAGTTAACTCGTAGCGAGCACACACAAACTACACACCTCGAGATAGGGTATTGAATGTTTTCACAATGACCGTGACAACGGAGGATTCAAGGATGTAAATACATGAGCATAGCTTTCCATATAGGAAGGTCATCCATCCCGCCGCCATGTGCTACAGAAGAAGGACCGCGACAGGTAAGGATGATTTAAGTTTAGGAAGTGGGTAAACTAGTGAAACCTCTTAATCCGAACAGATAACGGAAAGCTGCCACTTGCAGCACGCTTTCCAAGATTCATGTCCACTTGCAACACTGTGGTTTGAATTGCGTGTCCAACTTGTGGAATGGAGCATACAATGTTGTTTCGTTTCAACGCACGAGATCGTGGCAATGACACTTTACAATACCGGTAAGGTTGATTTGAATTGCGTGTCCAACTTGTGGAATGGAGCATACAATGTTGTTTCGTTTCAACGCACGAGATCGTGGCAATCAGAGGTTAAATTTGACGCCCGTATGCCCGTATTTCGCATTTTTACCCGTAAAATACGTTTTAATCTAAAACCTCCACGTCATGCTCAACTTGCCATTCATTTTCAAAAACGTCATATTGACGGGCATGTTAAAAAATTAAAAGTTTAAAAAAAAAATTATAATTTTTTTTTATATATATTTAATATGGTGTGAACAGTGTAACCTTAATAAATTTATAATCTCCACAATCTCCAAAGTCCAGACTCCGGTCAGGGCAACTTGCAGTC
>APFE031125436.1:3672-18411 GCA_000404065.3 Pinus taeda | reverse complement strand
AAATTTATATTTATATAATAATAAATAAAAGTAAAAAAATATTTTACACCTTATAAGTATAAGGAGTTATTAAAAAATATGCACAATCTTATCACATGAATATAAGTTTTCAAAATTATGAATTATCTTTTACCACATGGGCATCCATTTACATTACAATGATTGGACAAAAAATGTTGCAATATTTAGTAAATTTTATCAATAAAAATATAAACAAGTATAATATGCAACATTGTTGTTTAGTACATGTCTCTTATGTAAAAAGTAATTTATAGCATTAAAATAAATAAATTGAATAAACTAAACTGAATAATAGCTATATCCATTTTCTTAACATTAATATTATTATTTTAAAAATTAAAATAAAATAAAAATTAAACATAAATTGTTATTATATAATATATTTTATATTGATATAATCAATTAATATTATATTTTAGTATTTTTTTTGTTAAACTTAGCAATACCTTTCATTCATTCATCTATAAATAGGTAGGTTACAAATATATGAGTCGTTCGGTGCCCTTAACCTGCCCAGTGGGAAACCAGATCTGTTGGCCACCGAATTGCATTATAAGCCATCTAAAACATAAATAGTTTGAGCCTTTTTAGCCAAGCCTTATAAAGTCAATAGTCTAGAAACTGACTAATAAACATCATACTGAAAACATAAATGCTACCCGACATAAACATCCAAAATAAGATCAAATTAATAGTCATAACTTCGATCTACTAATCATCCAATGATTCCACCTGGCCAGGATCTTTAGCAATTGATCCTGGTAATTCAGATTGCGCCAAACATGGGATATGTATCTCGATGCGGCCCAGAGGGTCATTTTGGTTCTGCAACTGACGTTGGATAAGCTGGAGCTCATTTCGAATGTCTTGTAGACCCGGCTCGACATCACTGTGCACCACTGCGTTTGTGATTGCAACCATTGCTTTGGTCACTATGCACTTCATTAACCAGTAAAGATGAATAAATTGTTTGAACAAGGTGAGACGGTCGCTTGTGTAGCTAGGGTCCGTGATTAGTTACCCCCAGTCTTTGACTGGCGGTTCCTACTTAGCTTGCGAATTCAACTCTACCTCCCAGTTCGCAATCAATTGTTTCACCTGCGTTGGGGTCCTTTTGCAGTACGACTTGACTGTGGCCTAAAGATTCTCATAATTTTTTTCGACCCATCTTCTACACAGTCCCATGCCATGCAGTCCCCTGCCACACAATCACCTACCCCGCAGTCACCTATCACGCAGTCTCCTGTCGTTCAGTTCTTTGTTACGTAGTCCTCTGTAGCTCAATCCGATCGGAAGATGGATCTACATCTTTTCCTTTATCTTCATAGTGTCTTCTGCCTCTTCTGCATTGACTCGAGGCTCCACCGTGAGGTTGAGACTTCACTATATCTACCAAGTTCGGGGCCCCTTTCTTCACCCTTCTCCCACTTTCCCACGCTCTTGACCCAGGACACTATATAGAGGCCAACAGTAAAGACAACGTAGGCAAACAAAACTTTATATGCCAACCTCGAGTGGAGACATTCAGCAGTTGGGTACTCCTCTCGCGTTCCCGGTGCCGTGAACCTATAACCAACAAACTTAGGCTCCTTAAGAAACTGAGGACTCGGGTTTGTACGTGGGATATATGGTCTTAATGACACCTTCGCTCCCACTACCTGTAGGTGCCAAGGACTACCAACCTTCACATCGTGGATCTGCCAAGATCTACGACACTACATATTATCACAGTGAATACACATGTGAGGGCGTGAGGGATACCACCCACCGTCCCAAAACAATAAAAGATCTGTCATATCAATCAAGCCCAAGCAAGCCTTCAACTGTCTCACACCCCTATTAGGGGATCTGATTAAGAGTCAGGTCTCGGTTCAAAATCAGAGTCAATTAGTCCATTCCTGCTTCCCCAAACTCACTTATCCAAGTCTTCTCTATATTTACTCTCAAGTGAAGATAGCCCCAATTTGCTAAGAAATATGTAGCCTTCTTGCCATTGAGACAAACATGCGAGGGGATGATATATTCAAAATCATGAATGAGTTCATTGATATCCTGGATCAAGCGAGCAGTCCTCCAACTTTTACTAATCCTTTCCCACTGGGACCCCTGGTTAAGATTTTTAATAGTATTAATGACCATAGAAGAGTCACCTTCCACTATCATTTTTCTCAACCCTTCCCTTCTGGCTATTATCAAACCATGTTTAACAACATCGAATTCATCTTCCTTGTTACTTGCCATGCCACAATCCAAAGCATATATTCGAACATCCCAGCCCTACGAATCCTTGATGACCCCTCCAAAACCCACATCCCCAGGGTTACCTTTGGATGCCCCATTGAAGTTTAGCTTGAGAAAACACTCAGGGGTCATGAGAAGTGAGAAGGAGATTGGCTGAGAGGCAATTTTAAGTTCCAATATGAAGGTGCAAGCATTTGTGGGGATAAGTTAAGAGTAGACAATATTCGCGCTTCTTGGGGGTTAACCTTCCAATTATCAGAATGCCATTTCTCTACTAGTATAGATTCTCTTACATTTTGGAGTATTCTTTTCCAAATTTCCAAGTGTGATAGTTTATGGTCCTTGAAAATCCTTCTGTTCCTTTCCTTCCTTTCATGTTCCTTTCCTTCCATACACAAGTTCAAATCCATGTATTTGTATTCCAAATTTGTCTAGCTATGCATTTTTCTTTTCTACAAAATGGAACTTCATTCCCAACATAGATACTGTAATTTCATGTCGATGAATGAAATTATGGAAAAGCGGCCTCACAAATGATCTAGAAATTGGGTGTATAAGTCACCATCGCCACTCTTGTCACTCCCAAGTGTATTTCCAAATTGATATTGCTGCAAAAATTCAATAACCAATTATTTGTAAAATTCAAAATGCATGTAATCAATTTCGTTAATTAATGATAAGTTTTCTATCAACTACTCATTCTCACCATGAAGATCTAAGGCAATGGAGAAGACTGCCCTTCCTGGGAAGATGGTGGAGCACTTGGTGATGGATATGGGAATGCTTCAAGGGTGATGGATAAAGGCATGGTGGGAGAAAGATAGGAAAAAGGTAGTGGGGTTGGGCGATGATACATCCCCATCAGTTGTACGATAGTGGGAATAACCCTAGGGCAAGGGATCACCCTAGGGGGAATTGGAATGTTAAGGGTGGATGACTGGAATAATGAGAAGGGTGGATGATTAAAGGGTAGGGGTGCAAATTGGGAAGGGTTTGGGGAGGTGGTTATATGCATGGGAGAATTTATGAAGGAAAAACGTAGTGGGTGTGGCTGATAATACATCCCCATTGGTTGTACAATAGGGGGGAGCACACTCGGGGAGGAAATTAGGATGGTATTGATTGGAGAAGTGTTCCCAATGCTATAGTTTCTTTCACCAACATGCTCATCAAATAATTGGTGTCGACAAGTTGGCCCGCCAACTGTAACAACAAAAAAAGTTCATGGCTATTATCAAACCATGTTTAACAACATCGAATTCATCTTCGTTGTTACTTTCCATGCCACAATCCGAAGCATATATTCAGACATCCCAGCCCCGTGAATCCCTTATGACCCCTCCAAAACCCACATCCCCAGGGTTACCTTTAGATGCCCCATCGAAGTTTAGCTTGAGAAAACCCTTAGGGATCATGAGAAGCGAGAAGGAGATTGGTTGAGAGGCAACTTTAAGTTCCAATATGAAGGTGAAAGCATTTGCAGGGATAAGTTGAGAGTAGACAATATTCGCGCTTCTTAGGGGTTAACCTTCCAATCATCAGAATGCCATTTGTCTGCTAGTATAGATTCTCTTACATTTTGGAGTATTGCTTTCCAGATTTCCATGTGTGACATATTTTGGTCCTTGAAAAGTCTTCTGTTCCTTTCCTTCCATACACAAGTTCAAATTCATGTATTTGTATTCCAAATTTGTCTAGCTATACATTCTTCTTTTCTACAAAATGGAACTTCATTGCCAACATAGATAATGGAAGTTCATGCCCATGAATGACATAATGGAAAAGTGGCCTCACGACAGATCTAGAAACTGGATGTATAAGCCACCATCGCCACTCTTGGCACTCCCAAGTGCATTTCCAAATTGATATTGCTGCAAAAATTCAATAACCAATTAGTTGTAAAATTCAAAATGCATATAATCAATTTCGTTAATTAATGATAAGTTTTTTTATCAACTACTCATTCTCACCATGAACATCTAAGGCAATGGAGAACACTGCCCTTCATGGGTAGATGGTGGAGCACTTGGTGATGGATATAAGCATGGTTCAAGGGTGATGGATAAAGGCATGGTGGGAGAAAAATAAGAAAAATGTAGTGGGTTTGGGCGATGATACATCCCCATCGATTGTACAATAGTGGGAATAACCCTCGGGCAAGGGATCACCCTATGGGGGGAAACTGGAATGTTAAGGGTGGATGATTGGAACAATGAGAAGGGTGGATGGTTAAAGGGTAGGGGTGGGAATTGGGAAGGGTTTTGGGAGGCGGTTATAGGCATGGGAGAATTTATAAAGGAAAAATGTGGTGGGTGTGGCTGACAATACATCCTCATTGGTTGTACAATAAGGGGGAGCACCCTCGAGGAGGAAATTGGGATGGTACTAATTGGAGAAGTGTTCCCAATGCTATAGTTTCTTTCACCGACATGCTTATCAAATAATTGGAGTTGACGAGTTGACTCGCCAACTGTAACAACAAAAAAATTTCATGGCTATTATCAAACCATGTTTAACAACATCGAATTAATCTTCGTTGTTACTTGTCATGCCACAATCCAAAGCATATATTTAGACATCCCAGCCTTGCGAATCCCTGATGACCCCTCCAAAACCCACATCCCCGGGGTTACCTTTGGATTCCCCGTCGAAGTTTAGCTTAAGAAAACCCTTAGGGGTCATGAGAAGCAAGAAGGAGATTGGCTGAGAGGAAACTTTAAGTTCCAATATGAAGGTGCAAGCATTTGCGGGGATAAGTTGAGAGTAGACAATATTCACGCTTCTTGGGGGTTGACCATCCAATCGTCAGAATGTCATTTCTCTGCTAGTATAGATTCTCTTACATTTTGGAGTATTCCTTTCCAGATTTCCAAGTGTGACAGTTTTTGGTCCGTGGAAATCCTTCTGTTCCTTTCCTTCCATACTACCCATAAAAGAAAGCTGAGAGATAGACACCAGGCTCTATTTACCATTAGATTGTAAGAGATTTTTTTCCTCCAACTCCCAATGGTGGATCGGATATTGGTTTATCCCGATATAGATGACCAAAAGGAGTATTTATATTCTGCCAGAGTTGGGCTACAAAGGGGTATATATTCAAGAGATGCTCTATGGTTTCAGTCTGAGAAGCACACATATTGCAAAAAGAGGGCCCATGGATTCCTCTCTTCTGTAATTAGTCCCAGGTGAGAATCCTGCCACTACACACTAGCCACAAGAAGTACATTACTTTCGGCCAAGATTGTCTCGTCCATATTTCTTCCAGAGTGGATTGTACTGATCTGGACGCTCCTTTGATGCCAATTGGTAAGATTCTTTTATGGTGAACATACCTTTAGTTTTATAGCCCCACCTGAGAATGTCATGTCCTTCTAATGATGCAATTCTTCTAGTGTGCAACTCAGAATCAAACACATCCCATTGATTTGAGTCAGGAGGGTTGTGCCAGTCTTGTTTCATTTTCCAGTCTCCATTGATTCCTAGGGGTCAGGTCCCAAAATTGATTAACCATTAAGTTGTGGGGTTTATTAGTGAAAAGGAAGATCTTCGCCAAATCCTAGCAACTCAATAGTTTTTCCCGTTGTTGCCATGATTCTGGCCAAAATAGAGCTCTCCTCCCATCTCTGATTTCCTAGAATGTATGGTTGCAAATTAACTCTTTATTATCAGAAGCTAAATTCCAAATTGATGATCCTGTTGGAGTTCCCTGCATTCTCAGTCTTTCCTTTGTAGTTGAAGGCATGTTATATTTCCGGCCCCAGATGACCTTCCGATATACGTTCACCTTGAACCCATCGCACCAGAGTTTTCTCCCCCACATCACTTGGTTTAGTAGAAAGGGATCTCGAAGACCTAACCCCCCTGCCATTTTAGGTTTAGTCAACCGATTGCATGAAAGGAGTGCCCATTTTTTAGCTTTATGAGTCTCCTACCACAGGAAGTTTTTGAAGATAGTTGTCATACTAGAGCAAGTAGTTTTAGGAGTAGCTAGACCCGAGAGTTGATATATGGGATCGATTGTAGCACAACCTTCAGTAAAACCACCCTCCCAACAATGTTTAGGGATCAAAAATACTAGTTTTGAAGCCGAGATTGGATTCGCTCAAGGAGTTTTTTCCAACAAGAAGTCCTAACAGATAGTCACTAGGGGAATTCCCAGGTATTTGGAAGGAAGGGAGCTAATGCGAAATCCCAGAATCCTGGCCATGAAAGATTGGGAAGGAATCAGGGTATTGAAGAAAAAGATATTGGCTTTCTCATTATTGATCTGAGTACCAGAATCTTGCATAAAGTCTTGCAGTATGGATTTTAGAGCCCTAGATTCCTAAAGGGACACTCGACATAATAACATTATATCATCCACAAATTGTTGGTGGGATAAGGGAAGGTCATTGCCCCATAGATGAATTCATTTTAAATGGCCAACTTGAATAACTGATTTTATATATCTCCCCAGCCCTTCCACATCCAAAATGAAGAGGAAGAGGGAAATAGGGTCACCTTAACGAAGACCTCTGGATGCAATGAAGGAGCTGGAGTGAGAGCCATTTATGAGGATTGAGAATACTGGGGAGGAAATGAGAGAAGAAATCCATTGGATCCATCGATGGTCAAATCCAAAGGCTTTCAGTATGTTCATAAAAAGGACCAAATCAGGCGATCATAAGCTTTGGATAAGTCCAATTTTATCATCATACGCTTTGATTAAGGCCTTGAGAGAGTGAATTGCCTCATGGGTAGTGACAATTCCATCCATAATTTGGCGGCCTTGTACAAAATTGGTTTGCTCAGGAGAAACCAGGGAAGGAAAAAAGGTTTAAGACGATTGACCATAATGGTGAAGATAATTTTATATATGATATTACATAGAGAAATAGGTATGAATCCCTTTGGGTCTTCAAAATGAGTTGTTTTTGGAATCAGGGCTATAAAAGTAGAGTTCAAAGAGGGATGTACCTTCTGAGATAGCCGAGATTCTTCAACCACTTCCAAGATATCCTTACCCAAAATAGGTCAGGCCACTTGAAAAAATTATGTAGTGAAGCCATCAGAAGCCATCATGTCCCGGGGCTCAAATCTACATCACTTATCAATAAAGTTTCCATCTTTAAATGTTAGTATTGAAGTGGTAAGGCTCAAATCTTTATCTATTTTTGCAAATTTTCTTATAAGGCATGTATAGTGTACTTTTTTTTCATAAATTCAACTTAGTTTTCTTTTCAGAAATTAAAAATTTAAATAATTCTAAATCCATATATATGCTCTCTTCATGTACATGATACATCTATTATTATAACTAAGCAAAGTTCCTTGGTAATGATATGTTTGTTCATGCATGAAACATTGAGTAAGATATAAATATAAAAGTAACTTAACTTGCAAACTTGATAACTTGTAAATGAAACAAATAAATCCATTCTAACTACATTCATCAAAACTAATGTAACATTGATAGATT
The DNA here is from genome assembly GCA_000404065.3 of Pinus taeda. Classification (NCBI taxonomy): domain Eukaryota; kingdom Viridiplantae; phylum Streptophyta; class Pinopsida; order Pinales; family Pinaceae; genus Pinus; species Pinus taeda. The sequence goes on along the minus strand of APFE031125436.1, from coordinate 10,691 downwards.
ATAACATCAAATCCACATCATGAATTTAAAAGTCAATGAAGACATTATCATACACACAAGTTCAAATTCATTTATTTGTATTCCAAATTTGTCTAGCTATACATTTTTATTTTCTACAAAATGGAACTTCATTCCCAACATAGATAATGGAAGTTCATGCCCATGAATGACATTATGGAAAAGTGGCCTCACGACTGATCTAGAAATTGGGTGTATAAGTCACCATCGCCACTCTTGGCACTCCTAAGTGCATTTCCAAATTGATATTGCTGCAAAAATTCAATAACCAATTAGTTGTAAAATCCAAAATGCATATAATCAATTTCGGTAATTAATGATAGTTTTTGATCAACAACTCATTCTCACCATGAAGATCTAAGGCAATGGAAAAGATTGCCCTTCCTGGGTAGATGGTGGAGCACTTGGTGATGGATATAGGCGTGGTTCAGGGGTGATGGATAAAGGCATGGTGGGAGAAAAATAAGAAAAAGCTAGTGGGTTTGGGCGATGATACATCCCCATCGGTTGTACGATGGTGGGAATAACCTTAGGGCGAGGGATCACCCTGGGGGGGAAATTGGAATTTTAAGGGTGGATAATTGGAACAATGAGAAGGGTGGATGGTTAAAGGGTAGGGGTGGGAATTGGGAAGGGTTTGGGGAGGCGGTTATAGGCATGGGAGAATTTATGGAGGAAAAGGGTGGTGGGTGTGGCCGAAAATACATCCCCATTGGTTGTACAATAGGGGGAATCACCCTCAGGGAGGAAATTGGGATGGCACTGATTGGAGAATTTTTCCCAATGCTATAGTTTCTTTCACCGACATGCTCATCAAATAATTGGATTCGACAAGTTGGCCTACCAACTTTAATAACAAAAAAAGTTCATGGCTATTATAAAACCATGTTTAACAACATCGAATTCATCTTTGTTGTTACTTTCCATGCCACAATCTGAAGCATATATTCGGACATGTCGGCCCCACGAATCCCTAATGACCCCTCCAAAACCCGCATCCCCAGGGTTACCTTTGGATTCCCCATCGAAGTTTAGCTTGAGAAAAACCCTCAGGGGTCATGAGAAGCGAGACGGAGATTGGATGAGAGGCAACTTTAAGTTCCAATATGAAGGTGCAAGCACTTGTGTGGATAAGCTGAGAGTAGACAATATTCGTGCTTCTTGGGGGTTGACCTTCCAATCATCAGAATACCATTTCTCTGCTAGTATAGATTCTCGTACATTTTGGAGTATTCCTTTCCAAATTTCCAAGTGTGACAGTTTCTAGTCCCTGAAAATCCTTGTGCTCCTTTCCTTCCATATTGCCCATAAAAGAAAGCCGAGAGATAGACACGAGGCTCTGTTTACCATCAAATTTGAAGAGATTTTTTTTCCTCCAACTCCCAATGGTGGATCGGATACTGGTATTATCCCGGTCTAGATGACCAAAAAGAGTATTTATATTCTGCCAAAGTCGGGCTACAAAGCGGCATATATTCAAGAGATGCTCTATGGTTTCAGTCTAAGAGGCACACATATTACAAAAAGAGGGCCCATGGATTCCTCTCTTCTGTAATTAGTCCCAGGTGAGAATCCTACCACTACACACTAGCCACAGGAAATACATTACTTTCGGCCAAAATTGTCCCGTCCATATTTTCCTCCAGAGTGGATTGTACTAATCCAAATTCTCCTTTGATGCCAGTTGTTAAGCTTCTTTTATGGTGAACGTACCTTTAGTTTTATAGCCCTACCTGAGAATGTCATGTACTTCTAACGATGCAATTCTTTTAGTGTGCAACTCAGAATCAAACACATCCCATTGATTTGAGTCAAGATTGTTGTGTTAGTCTTGTTTCGTTTTCCACTGTCTCCATTGATTCCCAGGGGTCAGGTCCCAAAACTGATCAACCATCAAGTTGTGGGGTTTATTAGTAAAAAGGAAGATCTTCACCAAATCCTGGCGACTCAATAGTTTTTCCCTTATTGCCACGAATCTGGCCAGAATAGAGCTCTCCTCCCATCTCTAAATTCCTATAATGTATGGTTGCAAATTAACTCTTTATCATTAGAAGCTAAGTTCCAAATTGATGATCCTCTTGGAATTCCCTGCATTCTCAATATTTCCTCTATAGTTGAAGGCATGTTGTATTTCCAACCCCAGATGACCTTCCAGAGATCAGTACCACCTTGAATCCATCGCCACCAGAGTTCCCCCCCCCCCCCCCCCACCATCACTTGGTTTAGTAGAAAGGGATCCCGAAGACCTAACCCCCCTGCCATTTTAGGTTTAGTCAGCTGATTGCATGAAAGGAGTGCCCATTTTTTAGCTTTCTGAGTCCCCTGCCATATGAAGTTTTTGAAGATAGTTGTCATATCAGAGCAAGCAATTTTAGAAGCAACTAGACCCGAGAGTTGATATATTGGGATCTATTGCAGCACAACCTTCAGTAAAACCACCCTACCAACAATGTTTAGGGATCAGAAAGACCAGTTTTGAAGCTAGGATTAGGTTCGGTCAAGGAGGGTTTTCCAATATGAAGTCCTAAGACATAGTCACTAGGGGAATTCCCTCCTAAGACATAGTCACTAGGGGAATTCCCAGGTATTTGAACAGAAGGGAGCCAATGCGAAATCCCAAAATCTTGGCCATGAAAGATTGGGAAGGAATTGGGTTGTTGAAGAAAAAGATATTGAATTTCTCATTATTGATCTGAGTACCAGAATATTGCATAAAGTCTTGTAGTATGGCTTTTAGAGCCCTTGATTCCTGAAGGGAGACTTGACATAATAACATTATATCATCCACAAATTGTTGGTGGGATAAGGGAAGGTCATTGCCCCATAAATGAATTCATTTTAAATGGCCAACTTGAATAGTTGATTTTATATATCTTCCTAGCCCTTCCGCATCCAGAATGAAGAGGAAGGGTGAAATAGGGTCACCTTAACAGAGGCCTTTGGATGCATTGAAGGTGCTAGATGGAGAGCCATTCATGATGATCGAGAATACTAGGGAGGAAATGAGAGAAGAAATCCATTGGATCCATCGTTGGTCAAATCAAAAGGGTTTCAATATGTTCATAAAAAAGGACCAACTGAGGCGATCATAGGCTTTGGATAAGTCCAATTTTATCATCATACCCTTTGATTTAAGGCTCTTGAAAGAGTGAATTGCCTCCTGGGTAGTGACAATGCCATCCATAATTTTGCGGCCTTGGACAAAACCGGTTTGCTCAGGAGAAATCAGGGTAAGAAGAAAGGATTTAAGACGATTGACCATAATGGTGGAGATAATTTTATATATGATACTACATAGAGCAATAGGTATGAATCCCTGAGGGTCTTCATAATGAGTTGCTTTTGGAATCAGGGCTATAAAAGTAGAGTTCAGAGAGGGATGTACCTTCTGAAATAGCAGAGATTCTTCAACCACTTCCAAGATATCCTTACCCAAAATAGGCCAAGCCACTTGAAAGAATTCTGTAGTGAAGCCATCAGGACCCGGGGCTCAAATCTACATCACTTATCAATAAAGTTTTCGTCTTTAAATGTTAGTACTGAAGTGGTAAAGGCTCAAATTTTTATCTATTTTTGCAGATTTTCTTATAAGGCATGTATAATGCACTTTTCTTTTTCATAAATTCGACTTTAGTTTTCTTTTTCATAAATTAAAAATTAAAATAAATCTAAATCCATATATATGCTCTCTTCATGTACATGATACATCTATTATTATAACTAAGCAAAGTTCCTTGGTAATGATATGTTTGTTCATGCATGAAACATTGAGTAAGATATAAATATAAAAGTAACTTAACTTGCAAACTTGATAACTTGTAAATGAAACAAATAAATCCATTCTAACTACATTCATCTAAACTAATGTAACATTGATAGAATATAACATCAAATCCACATCATGAATTTAAAATTCAATGAAGACATTGTCATACACACAAGTTCAAATTCATGTATTTGTATTCCAAATTTGTCTAGCTATACATTTTTCTTTTCCACAAAATGGAACTTCATTCCCAACATAGATAAAGGAAGTTCATGCCCATGAATGACATTATGGAAAAGCGACCTCATGACTGATCTAGAAATTGGGTGTATAAGTCACCATCGCCACTCTTGGCACTCCCAAGTGCATTTCCAAATTGATATTGCTGCAAAAATTCAATAACCAATTAGTTGTAAAATTCAAAATGCATATAATCAATTTCGTTAATTAATGATAAGTTTTTTATCAACTACTCATTCTCACCATGAAGATCTAAGGGAATGGAGAAGACTGTCGTTCCTAGGTAGATGGTGGAGCACTTGGTGATGGATATAGGCATGGTTCATGGGTGATGGATAAAGGCAAGGTGGGAGAAAACTAAGAAAAAGGTAGTGGGTTTGGGCGATGATACATCCCCATCGATTGTACGATATAGGGAATAACCCTAGGGCGAGGGATCACCCTAGGGGGGGGGGGGGGAATTGGAATGTTAAGGGTGGATGATTGGAACAATGAAAAGGGTGGACGGTTAAAGGGTAGGGGTGGGAATTAGGAAGGGTTTGGGGAGGGGGCTATAGGCATGGGAGAATTTATGAAGGAAAAAGGTGGTGGGTGTGGCCAACAATACATCCCCATTGGTTGTACAATAGGGGGAAGCACCCTCGGGGAGGAAATTGGGATGATACTGATTGGAGAAGTGTTCCGAATGCTATAGTTTCTTTCACCGACATGCTCATCAAGTAATTAGAGTCAACAAGTTGGCCCGCCAACTGTAACAACAAAAAAATTTCACGGCTATTATCAAACCATGTTTAACAACATCGAATTCATCTTCGTTTTTACTTGTCATGCCACAATCCGAAGCATATATTCAAACATCCTAGCCCTGTGAATCCCTGATGACCCCTCCAAAACCCACATCCACAGGGTTACCTTTGGATTCCCCATCGAAGATTAGCTTGAGAAAACCATCAGGGCCCATGAGAAGCAAGAAGGAGATTAGCTGAGAGGCAACTTTAAGTTCCAATATGAAGGTGCAAGCATTTGCGGGGATAAGTTGAGAGTAGACAATATTTGCACTTCTTGGGGGTTGACCTTCCAATCATCAGAATGCCATTTCTCTGCTAGTATAGATTCTCTTACATTTTGGAGTATTCCTTTCCAGATTTCCAAGTGTGACAATTTTTGGTCCTTGAAAATCCTTTTGTTTCTTTCCTTCCATACTACCTATAAAAGAAAGCCGAGAGGTAGACTCCAAGCTCTATTTTCCATCAAATTAGAAGAGATTTTTTTCCTCCAACTCCTACTGGTGGATCAGATACTGGTATTATCCTGGTCTAGATGACCAAAAAGAGTATCTATATTCTGCTAGAGTCGGGCTACAAAGGGGCATATATTCAGGAGATGCTCTATGGTTTAAGTCTGAGAGGCACACATATTGCAAAAAGAGGGCCCATGGATTCCTCTCTTCTGCAATTAGTCCTAGGTGAGAATCCTGCCACTACACACTAGCTAGAGGAAGTACATTACTTTCGACCAAAATTGTCCCGTCCATGTTTTCTTCCAGAGTGGATTGTACTGATCCGGATGCTCCTTTGATGCTAGTTGGTAATATTCTTTTATGGTGAACATACCTTTAGTTTTATAGCCCCACCTGAGAATGTCATGTCCTTCTAACGATGCAATTCTTCTAGTGTGCAACTCAGAACCAAACACATCCCATTGATTTGAGTCAGGAGGGTTGTGCTAATCTTGTTTCGTTTTCCACTGTCTCCATTGATTCCCGGGGGTTAGGTCCCAAAACTGATTAACCATCAAGTTGTGGGGTTTATTAGTGAAAAGGAAGATCTTCTCCAAATCCTAGCGACTTAATAGTTTTTCCCGTTGTTGCCGTGATCCTGGCCAGAATAGAGCTCTCCTCCCATCTCTGATTTTCCAGAATGTATGGCTGCAAATTAACTCTTTATTATCAGAAACTAAGTTCCAAATTGATGATCCTCTTGGATTTCCCTGCATTCTCAGTCTTTCCTATGTAGTTGAAGGCATGTTATATTTCTTGTCCCAGATGACCTTCTAGAGATCAATTCCACCTTGAACCCATTGCTACCAGAGTTGCCCTTCCCCCTCCCTCCCCCCCCCCCCACATCACTGGTTTAATTAGAAGGGATCTCGAAGACCTAACCCCCTGCCATTTTAGGTTTAGTCAACCAATTGCATGAAAGGAGTGCCCATTTTTTAGCTTTTTGAGTCCCCTGCCATAGGAAGTTTTTGAAGATAGTTGTCATATCAGAGCAAGCAGTTTTGGGAGCAGCTAGACCCGAGAGTTGATATATTGGGATCGACTATAGAACAACCTTCAGTAAAACCACCCTCCCAACAATGTTTAGGGATCAGAAAGACCAATTTTGAAGTTGAGATTGGATTTGCTCAAGGAGGGTTTTCCAACAGGAAGTCTTAAGAGATAGTCACTAGGGGAATTCCCAGGTATTTGGACGAAAGGGAGCCAATGCGAAATCCCAGAATCCTAAGCATGAAAGATTGGGAAGGAATTGGGGTGTTAAAGAAAAAGATATTGGATTTCTCATTATTGATCTGAGTACCAGAATCTTGCATAAAGTCTTGCAATATGGATTTTAGAGCCCTGGATTCCTGAAGGGACACTTGACATAATAACAAACAATGTAAAATTTGAAATGGGAACTATAAACTCAAAACAAGAACTCTAGCCAAAAAACTCCGTAAAAACATAAAAAAACAGTGCTAAAAATGAAAAGTGTTGACGCTGGAATAACACCTTTTTTTCTAGGGTAAATTTTCAACATGTTTTAAAAATGGCGGTGAGTACCAATTTTTTGTGCAAAAATTGTCCAAAAAACATCCTCAAAACAAAAAGTGTTGATGCTGGGATAACACTTTTTTTTTCAAGGGTAAAATTTCAACATTTCGAAATAATACCATAAAATATTTTTTCATGATCCCGAAAAACATTAAAATTTGAAAAAAATAATGAAAAAAA
>APFE031125432.1:199363-219700 GCA_000404065.3 Pinus taeda | reverse complement strand
CCCCATAGCCACAAGAAAGCCGACTCCTCGAATAGATTCCAGATCCTCACTCCAAAGGATCCCTCTGACCCTCCGCCTCAAAAAGTCTCTCAAGCCTCTCCGCCCCCCTCATCCGTTGATACAATCCATCAAAATACCCTGAACCCCTCCTCATCAGAGTTAATCGGTGCTCCTCTAAACTCGAAGTCAAAAATGCCAGTGACAGAAACGGATCCGCAGCTCTCAGGCATGGATCTAGATGCGGCTCTAGCTCTCAGTTTGCATGAAGAGACCCTGGAAGACCACCTGAATGGTCCCATCAACATGGAAGAAGATATAGAGAATGTAAGCTTGGATGGGCTGGACATCCTCAAATTAGAAGAGGCATGCAAGAAAAAAGCATATACAACCATTCCCCCTGGGGACATAGACAGACTGGAAGGGGTATTAAACAAAGCTCAGCACAAGAAATGCCTAGGAGTTCAGGCAGGCAGCCCCTGGGATGGGAAAAAAATCCTAAAAGAAACGAAGAAATGGGGGCGCAAAACAGAGCTGCAGCGAACAATCATTATAGGTGAACAATTAATGGAATCTGGGAGATTCCCGAAATTAACGAGGTTTTACAAGGCCCACCCCCATAGTTCCTCATGAAGCTCATCTCTTGGAATATGAGAGGGCTCAACAGATCCTCAAAACATAGAATGTTAAAAAACATGATACAGTCTGAAAAACCAGTAGTAGTCTTTCTCCAAGAAACAAAGAGTACCAACACTGCCATAGAGCGGCTCTTCAACAAAGCTTGGAGCGGAAGTCAATCCGTTTCTACAGATGCGCTGGGAGCATCAGGGGGATTATCCATGGCTTGGAACCCGCAGATTCTACAGTTGCAAGACTTCCATGCGACTCGGCATTTCATTCAGGCCACATTTCATCTCATTGGAACAGATATTCATGGACATCTAACCAATACTTACTTCCCCCAGGATCAACAACTCAAATTAAAAGCTCTGGAAATGCTAACAAGCTTGAACTCCTCTAGGCGCTATCCTCTTTGGATAAGCGGAGGCGACTTCAACATTATCACACACCTAGAAGAAAAAAAAGGAGGGCGCAGGAAGTTGGAAGAAGACAGCACCAGCTTCAAGGACTTCATCAGAAGTAACCAACTCATCGATGTCCAAACTTCTAACGACACCTACACCTGGACGAACAAGCGCAGAGGGGTACACAATATCGCCTCTCGACTTGATCGATTTCTACTCTCAGACAATGCCATACATCTGGGAGGAGACTTTCATGCCTCCATACTGCCTCTAGGGGGATCAGATCACTGGCCCATCATGCTGCAATGGACCAGACCCGGGAAACAATGCAACAGACCTTTTCGCTATGAAGCCTTCTGGTCCAGTCACCCAAACTTCAAGGAAGTAGTCCAGACTGCATGGAGAACCTTCACCCCTCCAGAAGGAGCCAAAATGTACAAGTTTCAACAAAAACTAAGGCATCTCAAGCAAGTGTTGAAGGCCTGGAACAAAAATCATTTTGGAAACATCACGGAATCCAGGCAAAAATTAGAGCAGGAAATGAGCACTCTCCAGCAAACCATCATCACAGCGGGCAGAACGGAGGAACTAGCCCACAAAGAGCAAACCCTTTGGACGGCCCTAGAAGCAAGAAGATCGCAAGAGGAAATCCTCTGGCGCCAAAAGTCTAGAGTAAAATGGCTCAAGGAAGGGGAAAAAAACACCAAATTCTTCCACCGAACTACTATCTAGCGAAGAATGCACAATAATATTGCCTTCATCAATAACAGCCGGGGGGAAAAACTAGAAAGGCATGAAGACATGGAAAAAGAGCTCAGAGATCACTTTCAAGACATGCTCAAAGAGCCAACCAGAAGCCGAACGGCAGCCATTCAAGAGGTCACAAGGCACATTCCCAAGCTCATCATAGCCGACCACAATAAAAACCTTCTTCAACCGGTCTCCAAGCAAGAGGTGGAGGACGCAATGGCGCAGCTAAAAGATGGTAAGGCTCCCGGTCCGGATGGCTTTACCTCTAACTTTTTTCATGAATTTTGGGATCTAATAAGCAGCGAAGTCTGGGATCTGGTAGAGGAATCTCGCACTATGCACTGGCTCCTCCCATCCCTGAACTCCACCTTTATAGCGCTCGTTCCCGAAGGGGAGGAAGCCAACACGCCAGACAAATTTTGGCCCATTGCCCTCTGTAATGTCATCTACAAACTCATCTCCAAAGTCATAGCCAATAGACTCAAACCCCTCCTGCCTCTTCTAATTCTTCTAGAACAGACCGGGTATGTCGAACATCGCCAAATCATGGATGGCATAATCTTATCCAATGAGGTTATCCACTCCTTAAATATCCTCAAAAAGCCAGGTATGATAATGAAACTTGATCTGTCAAAAGCTTTTGATAAGCTCAGCTGGGAATACATTCAGCATATGCTACTCGCCTTTGGCTTCTGCCCCACCTGGACTCGATGGATAATGAACCTCATCTCATCTCCCAGCTTCTCCATCCTTCTCAATGGCTCACCCTCACAGCCCTTCCGATCATCGCGCGGCATAAGGCAAGGGGATCCCCTCTCCCCTTTCATATTTTTCCTTATGGCGGAAGGACTCAATCGCTTGATTCATCATGCTATATCCTCAAGGACCATTAAAGGCATTGAGCTTCATGGACTCCCCCCATCATCGCATCAACAATTTGTAGATGACACAATGCTTTTTGGTCATCCCTCCTCTGCTGAAGCCAAATCCTTCAAATCCCTGCTTGATCTGTTCTCTGAAGCCTTAGGCAACTCTATAAATGCTTCTAAATCTCAGCTCTTCTTCTTCAACACTCCTGTTTCCACTCAGAGAAACATAGCCCGCATCCTTGGTTTCACTATTGCCACGCTTCCCTCCAAATATCTGGGTGCTCCTCTTATGCTCTCAGCTCTTAACCAAGCATCGTGGAGATCGCTACTGGACAAGCTCGAAGCAAGACTCTCCTCCTGGACGTTCAGGTCTCTCAATATTGCCAGCCGTCTCATCCTGATCAAATCTGTGCTTCAAACCATGCCTCTTTATCTATTCTCCATCCTTGCAGCTCCGAAATGGGTCCTTAAAGACATACGCAATCTACAACGGAATTTTCTATGGGGATCCTCGAGTCTCAATAGGAAATGGGCCTTAGTCAAATGGCAGAGGTTTGCCAACAAAAGTCCAACGGTGGATTAGGCCTACGAGACCCACTGCACAGCAACAATACCATGGGTGCAAAGGTTTGGTGGAACTGGCTTGTCAAACCACAAATCCCATGGGCGAAGCTTTGGCAAGCCAAATATGCGTCGGGAAGTAGCTGGGAAGATTTGATAAGGTTCAACCCAAGCAGCTCAGGCTCAATGATCTGGAATGCAACAAAAATTCATAGCACATTCATTCAAGAGAATAGTTTCTGGGAAGTACGTTCAGGGAATTCAGCGCGGTTTTGGGAGGACTCTTGGCAGCAGCTCCTGACGCTAGCCTCAATCTTTCAAAAACCGCTATGGCAAAATCATATGCAACGTAATAACCTTGGAAGCATTGCCCAGTTTTGGCAGCAGAATGAAGATACAGACTATGAACAATGGAAACCAGCTTGCACCTGGCAGGAGGATTGGCACGGAGAAACCTATGAGGATATTGAACAAGAACTAAAGCACAGGAAGGTCAAAAAGTCAAATAAGCAGGACAGATTAAGGTGGGGGCACACAATGAAAGGAGTCTTCACAACAAAAGAAGCCTACAATCTTAGGTATGCTCAAAACTCCATCGACAAAGATCAGTTATGGTGCAACATATGGCACTCCACTATGTGGCCTAAAGTCTCTACCTTCTTATGGCTTTTAAGCAAAAAAAGAATACTCACCTGGGATAATCTGCAACACAGAGGTTTCATAGGTCCATCTCAATGCCCAAACTGCTCTCTTCATGCAGAAACCATCCTGCATCTGATGGAAAAATGCCCCCTTGCAACTCAACTTTGGAATCGAATTGATAGATGCACTCAACGATTAGGAAATCGTCAAGAAGACATAGCTGATCTTTTGAGAACTTGGCCCAAGACGCCATATCAAAGTTCCTTGCTGAACACACTCTGGAAACTCATCCCCAGCTTTCTTTATTGGACCCTATGGAAGGAGAGGAACAACAAAGTTTTCAACGACAAGAAGCGGCCTCGAGATATCCTGTGGATTCTTTTCAAGCAAAGCCTACAAGAGACTCTGGCGCTCAGGACCTCGCAAGAAATGGATTGGCCTTCGTCCCCCCACGAGATAAAAATATGGAAGTCATGGGATATTCATGTTTCTTACTCCACCCCTCCTCCCATTCGGACACTAAACAAGACTGTCTCCCCTACTCACTGGTCCCCCCGAGCCTCGGCTTCTTTCAAGCTGAATTTCGACGGTGCAGCTAAGGGGAATCCAGGTCCCGCGGGATATGGTGGAGTCATCCGCAATGACCAAGGGAACATACAGCACATATTCTTTGGATCGATTGGAAACGATACCAATAATGTTGCTGAATTGGAAGGACTTTGGACAAGTTTATGCATAGCTGATCAACAAGGCTTCTATCCGCTAATCGTAGAGGGAGACTCCCAGATTCTGATCAACGCAACCATTAGAATTCAAGCGGGAACACCTGCAACCAAAGTCGCCTCCAGCTGGAGATTGCTCAGCAGACTAGAATCACTGGAAGCAAGGCTCAGAAGTCCCAATAGCATCACCTTCCAGCATGTTAAAAGATCCGCCAATAAGGTTGCTGATCGGTTAGCCAATCAAGGAGTTGATCTGAATAATCACCCCTACTCAGGTAAGCTCAATGACACAACAGACACTCAACTTCAACAAGTTTTCCTACCTCTGGCAACTCAGGATCTCCTACCCCCAGATGCGGGTGAAAGATAATGCATTGAATGAGGGGGCGGCGGCATTCATTGAAAAGTGGCCGCCTGCTCAGGACAAGTGGGCCGAAGGCTCGCGAATACGTCCGGCCAGCATTAATGGTGGCGGGATATCAACCGACTGCAGAGGTATGAGGCTCAGACGGATCATTTCGATGCCAAGAGGGGGTCAGCTGAGAGGTGAGCGAAGCTCTGGTTGTCTGAAGCTCGGTCTGGACTTGCTGGTGAGTGGCGAGTTCAGTCCTTGGATGTCGGCTCCGCGGGTGAGTGAAGCCAAGCATAAACCTCGGCCCTCGGCTCTGAAGGCCCCTGTTTCGAGCTTGGCTTACCTGGTAATTCATGGCTCAGAGTCCTGGTTTGAATTGTGGTCTTGGTTAAAATTGTGGTCCTGGTTTGAGTCGTGTCCTGGTTCGATTTATGTCCTGGTTCAAATTGTGGTGTCCTGTTTCGAATTGTCTGGTCCTTGTTCGAATTGTGGCCCTGGTTTGAGTTGTGGTCTCAGTTGTGCGGCGACGCAGTCTCTTGGTGTCTGGGTTCGAGTTGTGGCCCTGGGGCGCACTGTACATTCTGGGTTCGGGACGGGTTCACCGGAAGAAGTTCACAGGGAGAATTTCACCGAGAGAAGTGCACCCTGCGTCGCTCTGGAACCAGGTCGGCTCTTGACCTGGGTGTCTCTGCGACCTCGGTGCAGAATTGGGGCTGTGGTGGCCACAGAATGCCACGTGAAAGGCAGAGGGGAGCTTGCAGGCGGGGAGGCTCAAGAGGCGGGGCCAGAGCACGAGCCTCTTCACCACATTCCTCAGAGTCCTCGGAGGAAATTCGTTCGCCACGAGCTCGCACAGGGTGCAGAAGAGGCAGAGGACGGGGACGAACTGTGGTGTGTCCGTTCGGCGGGCATCCATCAACCCGTTTCAGATACCCCTGCACAATGGACAATTCCGTGTATTATGTATCAGTGCGCATTGAAAAATGTGAGCACGCTGATAGACCAGACACCCCAGCAGCTCCAAGGCCACCCTCGCCTGTTCAGGGTCAGCGACCACAGCCTTTGGAAGCCTCAGGTGAGGTGGAGAGGAACAGAGCAGGTCTAAGTGAGCCTGAAAGGGACGAAGCGTCGCACACCAACACGAGTGCATCAGAATCCTATGGCTGCATGGTGGTGGAGGAACCACAAGGCACGTTTCTCAGTCCTGCGGTGGAGGAGCCACCAAATCCTTACACCTAGGCTCGCGGCTTGGACGTTCGGGGTGGTATGGCCTTTCTATGTTCAGTTTGTTTCTGGAAGTCATGGCAGCTGCCAATGTCAATACTGTGAGTCAGTTATGTCTATGTCTATCTCCATATCAGCGTCTGTAATGTTTATTTCAGTCATGGTTTTTTACATCAGCGTATGTAATGTCTGTGTCTATGTCGGTTATGTTATGCAATTTCAGTGTCTGTAAGGACTATATCGGTCCTGTAAGGGTCTGCAAACTCCTCCCTCGCGCTAGCAGGGAGTGGAAGGTTCAGATTTTGAAGTTTTGAGCATGGTCATGGTTCTAGTTTGGGGTCAGCGGATAGCTTTACAGTCCTTTCTCTTAGGCTCAGTCTCAGTTTCAAACTGTCAACTTGTTCAGGTAGCCAACTCATGGTGGCAAATGTAACCCTCTGTACTTTTTTTGTATCATAATAGAAATAGTCCGATTTACACAAAAAAAAAATGTTTGTAGGTCTCCTTATTGGAAAGAAATGGTAAGGAATATAGTTAACAATGCTCCTAAAGGTTACAAACCTCCTAGTTATGAAAAGATGAGGACAACCGTGTTATCTGAAGAGAGGGCTCAGGTTGAAGCTAGACTTCAAGACATTAAAGATAGTTGGAAGGAATCTGGGGTATCCATTGTCTCAGATGGTTGGACAGATGTTAACCGTCGTCCCCTTATCAATATTTGGTTTCTAGCCCAAAAGGAGTTATGTTTTTAAAATCCTATGATACTACATGAAAGACAAAAGATGGTCCATATCTAACAGGTCTCTTCAAATAGGCAATAAAGGAGGTTGGTAGAGAAAACATGGTCCAAATTGTTACAGATAGTGCCTCAAACAATGTCCTTGCTAGTGGATTGATTGAGGATGAATATCCAACAATTGTTTGGACTCCTTTCTCTGTGTACTGCTTGAATTTGCTCCTGAAAGATATTAATAAAATTGCATGGGTTGATAAAACTATAACTGAAGCAAAGATGCTACAACACTTTATTATTAATCATGCAACATCCATAGCAATATATAGGAAATATGCAAAACTTCATCTTCTTCGACGTGCCAAGACTAGATTTGCATTTGCTTTCATTATGCTTCAACGCCTTCTTAAAATGCACCAATTTTTTAGAAAGATGGTGGTATCAATGGATTGGAAAAGGTGGAAGGGTTCTCATACACGGGATGGCCTAAAAGTTGAGGACATTATTATTGGTCTTTCTTCAGAGAATTTTTGGAGGAGAGTGGAGGATATTTTCACCCTTATTACACCTATTGTTTCCACCTTTCGCATATTTGATAGTGATCAACCATGCTTAGGGGATGTCTTTGAGAGCAAGGATCAAATAAGAGAGAAGATTCATGACATAATGGAAGATGAAAATTCTAGGATCGAAAAAGACACCAGAAATGAAGTGTGGGAACTTAGTCTAACAAGGTGGAAAATGCTTCATAGGCCTCTTTTTTCAATTGCATTTTTACTCAATCCTAAATGGTTTCATAAGAAACCATCATCAAATGTATAGGTTATGTAAAACTGGAAAAATTTTATAAGTAGGTGTTACGATCGTCAGGATCGCACTGCTTCACGGTTTGAGTTAGGAAAGTATTTGAGATCAGAAGACCACTTTGCAAATGAAGATTGTGCATACAACAAACAACAACTTGGACCCATAGACTTCTGGATACAATATGGTACAAGGACCCCTTGCTTCATCGTTTGGCTATCCGTTTGCTTTTATAGGTATTCTTAATAAAAAATACCTTTAATTTATTGATTTATTGTTTAAACAATTAATGTTAAAGCTCATTTTGGATTATTTATCTTATAAGATTTCAATTGACTATGGCTAACATAATTTTAATTTTATTCTACAGGTGACTAGTTCCTCTGCATGTGAAATAAATTGGAATGAATATGCTTTCATCAATTCAATGAAGAGGAGTTGCCTAAGCACGAAAATGGCACAAGATTTGGTGTTTGTACACTCAAATCTACGTTTGTTATCTCGACAACAACTAGAATACAAAACTGGACCCACGAGAATGTGGGATTATGGTGGTTCACAAGATGATGAAAATGATGAGCTTCCCCTTGAGGTGCTACAAGGCAATGCTGAAGACATGCTTGATGATACCATGAAGTCTATTGACCAAAATAATTCTTCTGGAATTGGCTCAAGCTCAACAGCTATTCCAGAAAATGCGCTTCAAAATCTAGATTATTAGGTTTACTTGCATTTTGATATGAATTGTTGGAAGTGACTTTAGAGATACATATATATTCAAAAGTACAAATTTAATTATTTATATTTCAAATCTCTTATTCTTATCAATGTTTGCTATTTTTTTGGAATTAATGATGGCTAAATTTTTGGATTCACAAAATTATCACTTCTTTCTTAAAACTAAATCAGTGTTTACAATTGTTTTTTTACAATTTCATGAGCAGAAACGTTGTAGGTTTATGATTAATGCTTTTTTTCTATTGCTCACCTTTAATATTGTGTTGTTCTCTCTCCTCATTTCTTATATGCGAAACCTCCAAACTTCATTTCTCGTACCATTCTCGTTTCCTGTTCCGTTTCCCATTTCTCGTTTCTGGTAACATAACTTATACACTGACCCATGGCCGCCACATCCCACTAAGTTATCCGGGTTGAATCCTTTGGTTGCTCTGTTCACCTCTTCCTCACTTAAATCTTTGTCTCACAGAGTTCGCTCCTGAGCATCATCCCTAATCTCAACGAAGTAGACTTTGCACTACGAACCTTTTTCAAAATTATTAAGACCAAACAAGATAGCAATGTTAAGCCAACCCAAGTGGCCAACATAACTACCCTCCTCTTGGAATCATGATGGTGCTTTGTCGTCGATTTACAAGGGGGAAACTCTATCCATCTGCCACAGAGTGCAACATTCTGTAAGAATGATGTAAAATTCAGTTTTGTGAAACCTCCGGAGGATGGTATTGGTATTTCTCCTGTGAAGTTATTGTATGACAAGCTTAAATGCATAAGATTCTGTAATTTCTCTAAAGAGAGAGGCAGGGGGGAAGAAAGCTTATTGAAAGAGAGATTCAAATTTTGAAGGCCAACAACTTGATCAATTGATGTCGGAATCGTGCCTTCCAATAAATTTTAAAAAAGATTAAGGTATTCAAGTCCAACATAATTCATTAGTGAACAGGTATGCTCTAGGAAAAATTATTGGCAGAGAGATCAATTGCTGGAACCATTTGCATCCCTCTCAATTCGGCAGCCAGCTTTCCTATCAATGCATTATGTGAGACATTCATATAGCACTGTAGTTTATGAAGGCTAGCCACTTTCGATGGCATCAAGCCAGTTAGTTGGTTGTAACTGAGGTCCAGAAGCTCAATATGGGAACAATTCCCGATGCTATCCGGTATATTACCACTGAATTTGTTGTAGCTAAGATCTAATCTTCCTAGCTGCTGCAAACTTGCAAAAACTTGATGAATTTCTACAGAAAACGCGTTCTGGGATAGGTTCAGTTTATACAGAGCTTTCAATTGATTGAATTGATAAAGTATATTACCATCTATGTTGTTGCCAAACAGTTGCAACATCTGAAGAGTAGACATCCCTCCCAGTGCAGAAGGAAAACCTCTAGAAAGCAA
This sequence comes from Pinus taeda, assembly GCA_000404065.3. NCBI lineage: Eukaryota > Viridiplantae > Streptophyta > Pinopsida > Pinales > Pinaceae > Pinus > Pinus taeda. The sequence continues at coordinate 209,886 of APFE031125432.1, read as the reverse complement.
ATTGTCCTGTAGATTTAACTCAATTAATCCAATAAGGTTGCTCATCTCCTGGCGTATCTTACCAATGAAATGATTCTCACCCAAATCGAGATAAAACAAATTTTGAGAAACACACCCTATGCTTCCAGCTAAGTCTCCCTTAAGACCATTATTCGCAAGATTGAGTTTTCGTAGATTGGTGCAGTTAGAAAGTGATCCAAATATGGGAATGGATTCCGCATTAACCAAGTGATTATCACTAAGTAGAAGTCTCTGTAGAAGCCGAATATTGCCAAATTCCTGAGGTATACCTCCTGTTATGAAATTTCTAGCGAGTTCGAGATTTAGAAGCTGAGAGCAATTTCCTAAAGATTTTGGAATAGTACTTTTTAAGTCATTTCCCCAGAGCAGTAGGACTTCTAAATTTGAGAGCTTTGTACCCATCTCCGACGGGATTTCTCCAGTAAGCCTATTGTCATGCAAGGCTAAGGTGCGTAACTCCGTGAAATTAAGCAATGAAGGTGGGATTCCTCCACTGAATTGGTTTTCTCCAAGAGACACGTATTGCATTCTAACGAGAAAACCAAGATGAGAAGGGATAGTACCACTAAGGAAGTTATTTCCCAGATCTAGAGCCTCCAGCACAGAACAATTTCCCAATGATTCAGGCACTTTCCCTGTCAATCCGTTGTTGAACACTAAAAGGTTTTCTAAATTGGACAACTTGGCTCTAATCTCCGACGGGATTTCACCAGCAAGCCTGTTGTCATACAAGTATAAGAAGCTTAACTCTGTGCAATTAAGAAGTGAAGGCGGTATTCCTCCACTGAGCTGGTTTTCTCCAAGATACAGGTTTTTAATTTGAGTGAGAAAGCCAAGCTGATAAGGGATAGTGCCACTAAAGGAGTTATTTTCGAGATACAAAAACTTCATAGCAGAACAATTTCCCAAGGATTCTGGCACTTTCCTTGTCAATCTATTAGTGTACAATAAAAGGATCTCTAAATTGGAGAGCTTGGTCCCTATCTCCGATGGATTTTCACCAGAAAGCCTGTTGCCAAACCAGTTTAAGATGCGTAATTGCGTGCAATTAAGCAGTGACGGCGGGATTCCTCCTCTGAGCTGATTTTCTTCAAGAGACGGAGTTTTAATTCGAGTGAGCAAGACAAGCTGAGAAGGGATAGTGCCGCTAATAGAGTTATTTCCTAGAAATAGAAATTCTAGCGCAGAACAATTTCCCAAGGATCTGGGAACTTTTCCAGAAAATCCGTTTCTGTACAGTGAAAGGCTTTGCAAGTTTTGCAATTTGCCAAGACCAATTGGAATACTCCCTGTCAAATTATTGAAGGACAGATTAAGCAGATTGAGAGCTGTGCAATCTTTCAAAGCCTCTGGAATGGATGATGTCAACTCATTGTTATTAAGTAACAGAATTTTTAAGTGACGCAACTTGTGAAATTCGTTTGGGATTGTGCTAGAGAAACTTTTATAAGCAAGATTCAACACGCCAAGAACTGAGATGTTGCCCATATGTCGAGGTATAGTTCCTTGAAGGCTCATGTTGTATAGATTTAGCGCAGATACGTGCAGTTTTTGAGGGTGGCATGTGACTCCATTCCAATTACATACATGATTGGCAACATCCCAGTTGGTGCTCGGAATTTCTGAGAATTCCAGAACAAAAAAAAATTGAACATAGAATAATGCTCTGTTTCTTAACACAGGGAAGCTAAAATTGTTTGGGAGAACAGAGTTTTCCACACACAAAAAAAAATTGTATTCATTAACAAAGAAAAACTGTTACAACAGGTCTTCCTCTGCCAGAGGGATTACAATAGGAATGCTTTAGTTCCACAAAAGAATTTACTCTGTCTCAGCTCTGCTATGCGTAAAAATTTTATTTATGCTGCTGCATATTCCATTAAAAAAAAACATTACATTCACGCTGCTTTTCCTTCTTCTGCAGAAAAGAAAAAATGGCGTCCAAATGGTGCGTGCCCCAAAAGACAAGATGAAGGATTTTTCACAAAATAGAAGCTGCTGCATATTGCATTACACACTTCATATTTGACGAACAACAACAGGATATATCTTTTTTGTTTTTACTTGCCATACTCCCGTGAAATTAAAAACTAATAGAATTAAAAGCTTTTACCTACGTTTGCCAACCGTGGTAAATTACATTAATTACTTTATTGATAAAATTGTCCGGCATATCTATTCAGAGATTTGAATTGCTGAATGCTAATATCGAAGGTCCTCCCGATAACAAAAAAATGTCGCCGCTATCATAACCATAGATCTGGCCCACAATAATCAGATGGTGGTTGGTCAATATCACACAATAATATTGCATGGACTTTATGCGCTGGGGAACGTTGTTTTACAAAACTGTTGTGGCCACGTGTCAGTTGATGTACATGTTTTCTGCCCTCGGAGGAATACCAACATTTGGTGAAAGGCGGTGTGGGGAAAGAACCAGTGGTTTTCTGGAAAAATAATGCTACAGTTTGAAATTATCATTTCAACACTCCCTTTTAATTTCAAATGTTGGGTTATCAGTCATACCCATACATTTCCTCAAAAACTCAAAACTTTTTCTCCCCAATGGTTTAGTCAGAATATCTGCAACCTACTCCTAAGTTCTGTAGTGTTTTAAGACAATTTCTTCATTGTTTACCAATTCCTTGATGTAATGAAACTTTGTGTCAATGTGTTTCGTTCTCTTATGAAACACAAAATTCTTGGATAATGCAATAGCGGAGCTATTGTCACAAAATATCACAGTTCCTTTTGTTTTCTCTTAGCACAAGCTCCTTAACATCCTTCTCAACCAAATTGCCTGACATGCTGCTGTTGTAGCTGCCACATATTCTACCTCTGCTATAGACAATGCTACAATAGACTATTTTTTAGAAGCCCATGAAATGGCTCCTAAACCCATGTGAAAGACATAATCGGATGTGATTTTCCAATCATCTACACTTCCAGCCCAATCACTATCAGCGTATCCAATTAAATCTGAACATTCTGAAGCAGTATATAAAATGCCAAACCTTTTAGTACCTTTAACATACCTCAGAATCCTTTTTGCTGCCTGCCAATGTGTTTCTTTTGGCCTCTCCATGAATCTGGAAATTAAACTAACATCATGCATTATATCCGGTCTAGTTGCAGTCAAATACATGACGCTGCCAACTATGCTCTTGTACAAACTAGGATCAAAATCTTTGTTGTTGTCCTCTTTGCTGAGTTTTAATCCCATCACCGTGGGAGTGATTGCTGCTTTTCTCTCCTGAATATTAAATCTTTCCAACACTTCATTAACATATTTCGCTTGTGAGATAAAAATCCCATTTCCATTTTGTTCTACTTCTATTCCTAAGAAGTATCTTAGCAAACCCATGTCAGTCATTTCAAATTCTTCTTTCATGACTATTTTGAAATTTTCAATAAGGTAATCATCATTACCTGTGAAAATAACATCACCAACATATAACACAACAATTAGTATTTTACCATCCTTTTCTTTGATGTAGAGGGTGGGTTCTCCCTCACACTTTTCAAATCCTTTTTCCAGTAGATAGGAATATATCCTACTATACCACGCTCTTGGTGCTTGCTTCAGCCCATAAAGAGCTTTCTTCAATTTGCACACTTTTTGCTGTTGGCCTTTCTTTTCATAGCCTAGAGGTTGTTCAATGTAAAGCTCTTCATTAACACTCCATTTAGGAATGTTGACTTTATGTCCATTTGGTAAACTTTCCACTTGTTTCTTGCTGCTATGGAAGACACTACTCTCACGGATTACATTCTAGCAACCGGTGCAAAAGTCTCCTCATAGTCTCTCCCATACTGCTGCTTATATCCTTTGACAACAAGTCTTGCCTTGTGTCTTTCTATTTTTCCTTCAGCATTACTCTTAGTCTTGTAGACCCATTTGAATCCAATGACTTCTTGTCCTTTTGGTAGTTCAACTAAATCCCATGTCTTGTTTCTTTCTATGGCATTGATCTCCTCATCCAAAACTTCTATCCATTTCCTATCCTTAATTGCTTCTTCCAAATGAACAGGGTCATCAACATGACAATATAAAGCAAACAAAGAATTCATACCTTCATTTGTTGCCTCTTGTTCATAAATGTCACTTAAATTTCTGAACTTCTTACCTCTTTCATTTGGTGTACAAGTGCTTGAAGAAGCACTTGACTTTCCTCCTTGTGGTGTGCTTGGAGAAGAACTTTCATTTCTCCTCAAGGGTGTCTTCTACTGCCCTTGTGTTGGTGCTGCTATTTGGGGATGTATTTCAACCATCTCCTCATCATCTTCATCATGTGACAAAGAGTTTTTAACATTTACTTTTTTCTCTATGCTTCCATCCCAAGCTTCCTCCTCAATGAACTGAACATCTCTACTCACAATAAGATTCTTGGTGGATGGGTTATACAACCTATAAGATTTGGATTCCTCACTGTATCCAATGAAAATACATTTCTCCCCTTTGCTGTCCAACTTCTTCCTTAGCTGATTTGGAATGTGTGCATAAACCACACATCCAAAAACTTTCATGTGGGTGACTCCTTGCTTTGTCCCAATCCATGCTTCTTCCGGGACTCTGTTCATGACTACTTTTGTAGGGCATCTATTCAAAATGTACGCTGCACAGTGTACAGCTTCAACCCAATAATAATTTGGAAAATGCTTTGCCTTTAACATACTCCTCGCCATATCCATGATTGTCCTATTCTTCCTTTCGGCAACTCCATTTTGTTGCGGAGTGTACCTAGTGGTAAACTGCTTCTGAATTCCATTTTCTCTACAAATACGTAGAAATTCTTTGGAGATATACTCACCTCCTCTGTGAATTCTTAGAACTTTGATATGCAACCCACTTTGGTTTCTACAAGTGCTTTGAAATTGCAAAATCTTTCAAACACTTCGCTTTTATTCTTTAGGAAATAAACCCAAGTTTTTCTAGTAAAATCATGAATAAATGTTAGTATATAGTGCCTGCCTGCAAGTGATGGAGTTTGCATCGGTCCACATAAATCTAAGTGGACAATCTCTAAGGGTTCTTTTGCCCTTATGCTTTTCCCTGATGGAAAACTTTCTTTGTCTTGTTTCCCCAAGATACTGTTAACACCCAGGTTGTTCCCTATGACTCCCAAGGGAATACGGCCGGGGTAACCACTAACCAAGCTTTGGATTATAGATCCTAGCCTATCTATAATCAGAGAGGGCTCTCTCTTTGAGTTTGGGCTCTTCTTTGTGAAGCTTTTAGGCTAGTTATAAGTTTTAGTTTTTTGTTTCAGACTTTGGTTGTGAACTATTGTTGTGAGAAGGGCATGAAATGTGTGAAAGATACTAATCCATTGGGTATGTGGAGTCAGAAATCTGAGACAGTCCTGGTGCCTGTGATGGAGAAAGTTTTACTACAAGGCTAGATGGCTATTCTTAATATAAATTTCTGATTAGTGAGTGAAACAATGGTGAATGGAATTACCGACAGTGTGATAACAATTTGAACAACAATTTCTACTTAGTAGCATACATGAATTACTAAATAGTAACTGTGAAATATTCAAGGCTTATTGGAGCAGTTAAGAATTCCAATTTAAACAGCTGAAGTTATAGAAAACATTTATAGTGAAGATAGATTGAGATCAGGGTGTCTCCATGGACAAATCCTGAGCTATTCTTTTTCTTTCTTCCTATTATTTAGAACAACATATGGGAGATGTGAGCTTAAACAAATAACAAACATTAACAGAGATAGAGAACACTTATTATATTAAGCCATAGCACTAGAATCCTGTAGCATTCAATGGTTCCAACACACCATGCATCAGTAAGACCCAATTCCTGTAAACTCCAAGCTTTATTTATATCATCCTTCAGAAATTACAGCCAAGTTCTCATTTCTTCATAAGAGAAAAACAAAACACCAACCCCTTGAAATTTTATGCGAGGGGAAATATATACAATAGGTTTTACAAAATATCTGAATGCTGAGTCATTTGATAGATTAACTACGCTCACCAACTTTACAAAATAGCAGATAAGAAAGTTATTTCTACTCTAAATGTAAGATAAATGGTCTTCAATTCCATCAGAACTCTTCGTGACCTTTGGAGGACACTGAGTCGGTTGAGCGTTCTGCTTTAATGCTGAATGATGTGTCTTTATACTCTGTCATGTTGTAGCTTTCTCGGCCCTGTTACCTGTAGCTGTCATTGTTTCTTTTGGTGGCCGAATCTCCCTGCTGAGTTGGCTCATTCCACTTTTTCCAGTCATAGTGTATGCATCACACTTTCTTAATATGATGAATTATACATTTCGATGACAAAACTTTGATGAAAACCTCCTGCTTATAGTAATAACTGTATCATTGAGGTCCACCATTCCTGTGTAGGCAATTGATGCCTCAAAATTGGATCTAAGGTCTCATCTGCCTCTGTGTATTTGTAGAAGTTTGGAGGCACTTCAAACAAATGGCTGATCTCATTCATAATAAAAAACAAGTTCTCTATTCTGTCATATAGACTTTGCCCAGATGCTAGCCCTGTTACCTGTGAGGTGCTAGATTATTGACTGATCTGATTGGTGGAAAATGTGTTCACCCTTTTTGCATAAACCTCATGTGATAGCAGTCTCCCTGCACTGTTCAGCAAGCTAGGAAGACCTCTGCCCTGTAATGCTACAAACTTGTCCATGAATTTGTTGACCTCTGTTTGCATGTCCTGGCTTCTTTTATCCAATGTATGCACCAGGCTTTTCAATGTGAGGACCCTCTTTATCAGCTCGATAGTTTCTGTTCTGTTGGAGATCCCAATTGCTACCAGCTGAGGACCTGTCCGGTTATTAAGCACATTAATCATTCTGCTGGCTATCTCAGGCATACTGCCTAGAGATGCCCTTGCTCTATGGACTTCCTTCTGTGCCTTTCCTATGAGCTCCATTTGCTCATGGATAGTCTCAATGTGATTCCACTGATCCATTATTGATTGGCCAATGTGGGTCCACAGAATTGTCCTGATCTCAGCCACCACTTTGTCAAGGGTGAGCTCTTTCTCTAGCTCCTTTATCTTCTCTTTGAGAGCTTTTATTTCTCTCCCTTTCTCAGCCACATTCTGCTTGGATTTGTCATATTTTTCATTCAGCTTAGCCAAATTCTCCTTGGCTCCATTAAGCTCTATCATCTGGGCTTCGGGGACCTTAATCTCACTCATCAATGTCTACATATCGAGGCTCGGAGCCTGCTCTGAAGTTGGTGTTGGTGCTGATGTTGATGTTGATGGCACTGCTTGCTCTATAGGAGGAGCGGTAGTCTGTGGAGGCTCCTCAAGGTTTATGACCTCTGGAGGGGGCTGAGAAGTCTGGCCTCCCTCTTTCTACTGTAGGGTTGCCTGCAGTGCAGCCTCTGTGTCCTCCAATTTCCCTTCTGTCTGCACTAGCTGTTTGTGTAGTGCTACCAGCAATGTAGCTACCTCTTGGTCTTGTCTTTGCTGAGCAACCTCTTCTATTTGAGGGTGAATGGTTTCTGGGAGCTTCACCTTTTTTCTTAGGGCTGCAAGGTCTGCATCTCTTATCTTCAACAACATTTGTATGGCCTTTGGATCCTTGGGGTCATGCCCAAGCTCTATGATTATGTCCTCCAAAGACCTGATCCTGTTGTCTTTGGCCTAAGAGGATGCCTTCTCCAACTCAAGTTGGGCAGCTGTATTATTTAGGCTGTTTTCAAACCTATTAGCCAACAATGTTTTATCTGCCAATGTTGCATAGACCATCTCACCCGTTTGCTTGTGAAGTTCTATTTGGTCCATAGGGTGGATGTCCTTTGCAAGAACCTCAAGGTTGGTTCTTATATAGTTTGCAACTGACTGTGGCTGCAGCATAGTGGGCATGAAATGACTCATGGTCATTTTCCCTTCTGTGATGTCATAGGCTGACATAAGCCTCTATTGATTGGTAGGGGCCATCTTTAGCAACTAGTTGTAGATTTGGAGCCTGAGTGGCTCATTTCTCCTTTTGATATCAATAAATTGTTGCTTGATGCCTGCCTCTGCTCTCCTTTGCTGACTTGAGGAGCTGACCTCTCCTCCAAGGGTTCTCTCTTGTTCCTGCTGAAATGAACTGGCAGATGCCTCCATGCTCGGTGGGCCCATGCCCAATGATTGCCCCATGGGCATTTCTTCTTCAGAGAGGGGATTCAATTTCTGTCTTTTATCCCCTTGATTTGTGGACGTGGTGAGGGGAGTCTCCTGCTCTCTATCCCTCTTCTTTCCCTTTTCCTCTTTCTGTGGAGTTTGCAGCACTAAGGCCTCCACTGTCTTTTCTTGCCCATAAGGCATATGTTCTCGAGCCTTTTGCTTAGTAGGTATTGGAGCTTCAGCCATTTGTTTTGCTGGATAGGTTTCCCCTCTTCTTGATGTTTTTCTTGCTGTTCTACCTCCATTTCTACTTGCTGTTCTGTTTGCTGCTCTGTTCTAGGAGGTGGTTGTTCCTGCTCCACCTGTTTTCCTTTATCTTTGTTTGATTCCTATTGGGCAATTCCGGCTGCTTACTACTAGGCTGTGGAAGATGAGGCAGCTGCTCCAATTTGCCTTTGACAGGAGGAAGAAACCTGTCCACAAGTTTCCAAGTCAGCCTCTTTTTCAAGATTCTTCGGTTCTCTTTGTAGCATTTTCTCTCTACCAATTTGCTCTTCTAGGGTGCCCTCTTTCTAGCTTAAAGCATTGGCAGACTGCTCAATATGAGGCAGTTTCACGTGAGCGTAGCCACCCAATTTGTATTTTATCCTCCTGAGGGAAATGAAATGATTAGGGTCATAAGGCACCCATTTGAAGCCAGTTTGTAGTCTGAGGGTCTCTAGGATCAAGTCAGCTTCCTTCCATCCTTCCTCCCTTTTATTGTACAGAAAAGGGCCTAGCTGATTTCTCACCTTTAGTTGCACCTTCTTGTTTTTACCTTGGAAATGGACAAAGTCTGCATTTCCAAACTGCCTAAAGTACTGTAGGGCGAAGAGTCTCATAGGGACATATCTTGGCAGCCTATAAGGACTCAACTCGCAGCCATATATTCTGATCACTGTGTGGTGTTGGTAAAAGTACCAATCACCAATGCTGTAGGCCTTTGAGAGGTGAAAAATTCTTTGCATTTCCTCTGTCAATCTGGGAGGAGGGACACCCAATAACAAGGTCATAGCTAGATGGATGAAAAGGTCAATGAATTCACAGTAGGTGTAAGGTGAATAAGCTAAAAGATGATATTATTTAGAACAACATATGGGAGATGTGAGCTTAAACAAATAACAAACATTAACAGAGATAGAGAACACTTATTATATTAAGCCATAGCACTAGAATCCTGTAGCATTCAATGGTTCCAACACACCATGCATCAGTAAGACCCAATTCCTGTAAACTCCAAGCTTTATTTATATCATCCTTCAGAAATTACAGCCAAGTTCTCATTTCTTCATAAGAGAAAAACAAAACACCAACCCCTTGAAATTTTATGCGAGGGGAAATATATACAATAGGTTTTACAAAATATCTGAATGCTGAGTCATTTGATAGATTAACTACGCTCACCAACTTTACAAAATAGCAGATAAGAAAGTTATTTCTACTCTAAATGTAAGATAAATGGTCTTCAATTCCATCAGAACTCTTCGTGACCTTTGGAGGACACTGAGTCGGTTGAGCGTTCTGCTTTAATGCTGAATGATGTGTCTTTATACTCTGTCATGTTGTAGCTTTCTCGGCCCTGTTACCTGTAGCTGTCATTGTTTCTTTTGGTGGCCGAATCTCCCTGCTGAGTTGGCTCATTCCACTTTTTCCAGTCATAGTGTATGCATCACACTTTCTTAATATGATGAATTATACATTTCGATGACAAAACTTTGATGAAAACCTCCTGCTTATAGTAATAACTGTATCATTGAGTTCCACCATTCCTGTGTAGGAAATTGATGCCTCAAAATTGCATCTAAGGTCTCATATGCCTCTGTGTATTTGTAGAAGTTAGGAGTCACTTCAAACAAATGGCTGATCTCATTCATAATAAAAAACAAGTTCTCTATTCTGTCATAGAGACTTTGCCCAGATGCTGGCCCTGTTACCTGTGAGGTGCTTGATCCTTGACTAATCTGATTGGTGGCAAATGTGTTCACCCTTTTTGCATAAACCTCATGTGATAGTAGTCTCCCTGCACTGTTGAGCAAGCTAGGAAGACCTCTGCCCTGTAATGCTACAAACTTGTCCATGAATTTGTTGACCTCTGTTTGCATGTCCTGGCTTCTTCTATCTAATGTCTGCACCAGGCTTTTCAATGTAAGGACCCTCTTTATTAGCTGGATGGTTTCTGTTCTGTTGGAGATTCCAATTGCTGCCAGCTGAGGACCTGTCCGGTTATCAAGCACATTGATCATTCTGCTGGCTATCTCAGGCATACTGCCTAGAGATGCCCTTGCTCTATGGACTTCCTTCTGTGCCTTGCCTATGAGCTCCATTTTCTCATGGATAGTCTCAATGTATTGCCAC
>APFE031125432.1:161822-199343 GCA_000404065.3 Pinus taeda | reverse complement strand
TCTAGTCATTGGCTCTTCTAGAGTGCCCTCTTTCCAGCTTAATGAATTGGTATATTTCTCAATATGAGGCAGTCTCACGTGAGCATAGCCACCCAATTTGTATTTTACCCTCCTGAGGGAAATGAAATGATTAGGGTCATAAGGTACCCATTGGAAACCGGTTTGCAATTTGAGGGTCTCTAGGATCAAATCTGCTTCCTTCCATCCTTCCTCCCTTTTGTTGTATAGAAATGGGCCTAGCTGGTTCCTTACTTTTAGTTGCACCTTCTTGTTTTTACTTTGGAAATGGACAAAGTCTTCATTTCCAAACTGCCTAAAATACTCTAAGGTAAAAAGTCTCATAGGGACATATCTTGGCAGCCTATAAGGATTCAACTCACAGCCATATATTCTGATTACTGTATGGTGTTGGTAAAAGTACCAATCACCAATGCTGTAGGCCTTTGAGAGGTGAAAAATTCTTTGCATTTCCTCTGTCAATCTGGGAGGAGGGACACCCAATAACAAGGTCATAGCTAGATGGATGAAAAGGTCAATGAATTCACAGTAGGTGTAAGGTGAATAAGCTAAAAGATGATAGACTGAAGACCAAAATACTACAGACCTTGGGCTTCCCTAGGCATTTAGCTTCTTGAGAGGGACAGAGAAGGCATCGGGCTGATAAAACAAGAATAAATGATATAAATACCTAGTGTATTTAAACACCTTTTCCCTTTCTAGAATCATCAATTGTTCATGAATCTTATTGGCAATGAATGTGGAAAAGTCATAATGCACAGCACGAGGCATTCCAGGGGAGAAACTAGACAACATGGCCATAATGGTTTCATCCACATCCTCATATGTCCCATAACCCAAGATGTAACTGATCAAATCTACCAGCATTTTGCCGAGTTCATTAAGATATTGATAAGCTATAGTAAGGTTGGTGCTCATAGCTTCAAATTGTGGCTGGAAAAAAAACTGATTAATCTTGGCAATCTAAGCACTGGACAACTTCCCCCCTTTCGTTATCAAGTCATGGATGGAGAGAGGAGTTAGGGGCTTTGTAGTGTGAAAGTGCAGCATTTCATTGATGGCCTCAGGGGTGATATGGAACAATACTCAGCCTGAGGGGCTGAGAACGACTCTCTGACAGGGGTCATAGCTAGAACGGCATTGATTTATCAAGTCTGGGATGACATTGACTTGAGGAAGGTGTTAAATGAGTAGGTTGGAGTCCCAAATTCCTAAGGTATCAGCTCCACTGAGATATTGGGCTTTTAACTCATTTAGCGGGTGAATATTGAATTTGGAGGTCATGGAAGTGCAGTCTAGCATCTGGCAATCTCTATCACCCAGGGCCTTCCACTCTAGCTCTCTGTGTCGGGCATTCAGAGGTTGAACATTCAGGGCTACTGGGGTTTCCATGGATGGGTAGTACTTGTGAGTTTGTACTGGAACTGGTTTCAGTGGGCAGGAGAACACGGAGGGCTAATTTTGCAAAAGTAAAGCCAATTGTAAGGGTACATGAGCCAACTGTGGTGACAATGGTGTAGAATGCTCAAAGGGAGTTAATTTGAGGGACTGCAGGGACTGGCAACACTGTTTTCCCGGTGAATTATGCCTTTCAGGTTTTCAGTCCACGAGTGCGCGGACAGAGTGGGAATTTAGAAAAAGGTGGCTATATATGGGTTCAACAGGTGAATTTCGACCCTATAATTGTAAAGGAATGCTGGTTTGTTGAGAATTTGCTGGTAAGTACAGGTTGCCTTACTCTTTTTAATTCAATTCTGGAGAATTATGGACATAAGCAAGCTCTGAGGGGATTCTTTGGGTAAATACCTGGTGAATTACCGGAAATGGTCACAAATGCAGGCGGGAGGGAGGCGACAACGTCCTTCAGGTTGATTTCTGCAGGTTGGCGACAGGTGGTCGTAAATTACATGTACAGGTGAGCAACAGTTCAATTTGGAAAAAGTGATAAAAATGTGAAATTTTGGCCAAATATAGACTTTTTGGGTTATTGGCGCGTTTTTGGATGACGTCAGCATGACATCATCAGGTGGGGTCAGGGTCGGGTGACGTCAGCATGACGTCATTGAGTGACGTGGCAGCCTATGAGTGGTCCACGGGGATTGCACAGGTGGCGGACACGTTGGAGCGCTGGCGGGTGAGGGTGCTAACAGGGCTCTGAGTGGAAGTGACATGGGCGGGCGTAGCGCTGACGTGGGCAGGCGGTATGATATAGCGGTAAGTGGGTTTTCTCAAACCGTTCTTGATACGGTCGCGGTATTGTCAGAAGGTGACCCGAGCGAATATAAGGGTGACGCATGGCAGAGGCCTGACGTCACCCTCTGACAGTTTCTCGGGTGGTAACTTTCGGTGATCGGGGCCCGTCCGATATGCATGTGGGGCATCGGATGGGAAAGCCCAGATCCGATGGTCGATGGGTTGATGAGTCGCAAGTACGATATGGAAGGCGGGGCAACATAAAATATTATTATTTTTAGAAATGTGTGCCCATTGGAACATTAGAAAAAGTGGGTTTTTTTGGTTTTTTGCAGAGTTACGGGTTAAAATGGGTTTTTACAAAGGTTTACTTACAAAGCGGGTTTTGGCTATTTAATCCGACCAAATCCCGGATTAATCCCAGGATTAATTTTTTGGCGCTCTTTAGGTTGCGCTCCAATGTTTTAGCCCTTGAGACTTTAAAAAACGATATATAGAGCTATAATGCTCAGGGAAGGGGATATATAGGTATTTTTTGGGTTTTTTGCCAAGTTTACATAGTAATAGGGGGAATAGGGGGTATAAGGAGTTAAATAGTGATAGGTTAGTAGTTAATATGAGTGAAAAAAGGTGGATGAGGGGAGTAGAACACTAAGTTTTTATATGAAATCAACTTAGTTTTTAGGAAGTAGATCAAAATGAAAAGAATTTTTGTACAAGAAATGTGGCTTTTAAAGAAACTAGAACCAACAAAAGACTTTGACTTCTTTTATGAACATGGGTGGCATAGGGATGTTAGTCATGAATGTGATAGGGGGTGATCTGGAAGTTAGACATGCTTCATTAAGTTTCTGTAAGACTGCTGCAAATAGGAAATTTGTACTGGCACCATGTTTTTACCTTTGCTTTAGGCCAGTGAAATGCCATGAACCATGCTTTCTGCAACCCTCTCTGCCTACCCACTCTATTGCCTAGCATTTTTTGTTACTCCAAGGAGGGTGCACTTAGATTTGCAAACCCGTTTGTGCCTTTTCTTTTCCTTTGGCTTTTTCTTTTGATTTTCTATCTAAAGCTACCCTTATTGCTTCCAAGGCTCCAGATTAAGTAGTTGGGAACCTTATTTCTCTACCTATCTACTTTACCTGCCAAGATTGAGCTGTTTGGATAGATTTCTTTCTCTAATCTATAACAAAAATTGAAACATGGCATGACCCAACTTAGGCTATTAGATAACCCATTCTGAAGTAGGGCAGCATCAACCAAATGTAGGTATACTTCTTCCACAAAAATATGAGATCTTTGTATCACCAAAGTAGATCACATTGGCACTTCCCTTGCCAATCATGAAAAATGAAACCTATTGGTATAGGTAGCTAACAACCATGATGAATGAAGATCCAAGGATAGAGATACCCTGTAATGCTTGTGACCAACTAGGATACCGATAGTGTGCGGCCTAGAAAATGGACTTTGATGAAGTGTGGGTTTGTGGATGACCCATAACCATGATGAACGAAGATCCAAGGATAGAGATACCCTATAATGCTTGTGACCAACTGTGATACTGATAGTGTGCGGCCTAGCAAATGGACTTCGATGAAGTGTGGGTTTGCGGATGACCCATAACCATGAAAAATGAAGATACGAGGATAGATACACCATGTAATTCTTTCGACCAACTGTGATATTAACGTTGTGCAGCCTAGCAAATGGACTTCGATGACAAGGATTTTGTGTAGTTGACCCATAACCGTGATTTTGGTTGTCGATGAAGTAGCAGGTGCCTACATATATTGGGGTGGAAGGGCACGTCTCCAAAGAATCCAAGTCAAATGCTGCTATGCTGAAACTGATGAACGTGAAGCAGGTGCCTACTAAAGCAGGATGGGATCTAAAGGGAACCCTCTCTGAATGCTACTCTAGAATTAAAATGGACATAACTCGGTCAATATAACTCGGAATATTTATTATAAACTACTTTTGGAATCAGAAGGACCATTTTGCATCTTCCCATGAGTTAGAAAACCATATCTGGACACTCTGGAATCTCAAATTCGTGCTACAATTGTTCTGTCGTCACAAAAATTATGAAAAAATAGTTGATTTTAAATCAGCGATATCTCCCACATCCGAACTTCGATTCAACCCAGTTGTTTTTTCCAAATTGAGCGATTTTTCGAGAGAAACTCGGATCTAAAATCACCTTTCTGAAATTCTACACCAAAAATGAAAAAGCAGATAGGAGATATGCCATCCAAGAATTTCTGTTAGAAACATTTCCGCAACATAGCTGATTTTAAATCAGCGATATCTCCCTCATCCGGACTCCAATTTGGCCGATTTTTGTTTTGAATTTGGGTATTTTTTGCAAGGAATTCAAATATA
Organism: Pinus taeda; assembly: GCA_000404065.3. NCBI lineage: Eukaryota > Viridiplantae > Streptophyta > Pinopsida > Pinales > Pinaceae > Pinus > Pinus taeda. The sequence goes on along the minus strand of APFE031125432.1, from coordinate 194,747 downwards.
ATATTGTTTTTTGAAAATTTTCTACCAAAAATTTTATATCTGATCTAAAAACCCTCTGCCCCAAAACATTCCTGCAAAAAAAATGAAAAAGAAAAAAATTATTCCCGCTTGGCCCAAGAAAATGTTATGGGAGGAAATAGAACATCCCTGAAGTTTGTGGAATATTGCTACAAAATTTCAAACTGAAATATGCATCAAACCCTCATTCCCATGGAATAAAAACCTGCTCTGATACCACTAATTCGGATCTTGGTGGAGGCCCGCAAGATCTAAAAGATTGAAATGGATCTTGTGGGGGAGGCCCCCAAGATATGAAAAATTGAAATTTCTAGAAGAAAAATAGTAGAATGCCCAATAAATAAAACTACAAAGAATTTTTTTATTAAAACAAATAATATTTGTAAGGACTACATTGTGGTGGACAATCTGTCCTTTTACAAAATGTGACTTGTTACTTATAATCTTTTTCAGTTACAATACCATGGGTCAATTCCATGGGTGCATGAATACCATGGGTGGATGTCACAATACCATGGGTCAATTTCATGGGTGAATGAATACCATGGATGGATGCCACAATACCACGGGTCAATTCCATGGGTGAATCAATACCATGGGTTGATGTCACAATACCATGGGAAAATACCATGGATGGATGTCACTTACAATATTATGGGTGGATAAATACCATGGGTAGATGCCACTCACAATACCATGGGTGGCTGAATACCATGGGTTAATCCCATTTTCCATTCGGATAACTTCTCCACTGCATAGCTAGTATATCTCTTTGGAGGAGCAGACAGTTGTGGATGTAATGTTCGACTATCAAAACTAGTGGTTGGACATGGATGTATTATATGACTGGAACTTACACTTCTTAATATAATAGAGACAGCACGTTTCATGCATATGTCATATTGTATTCTAGTTATCTTGTTTACTCTAAATGGTATATGTATTTGTTTGCTTATGCATTCATGTATGGACTATTATGTATAATTATGTATGAATCCTAATGAAAAGTGTTGATTGGTTTAACCATCACTTTGGATTGCTGACTAACTTGCTTTCACGTTTGTGATGCATCTTCGCTCGTGTGTTCCCTTCCAAGACATGTGCTATTACAGGTTTCCAAGGGGCACACTCACCTCACTCTCCATGTGTTAGAACCATTCATGCACCTTCCTTTTCTTGTCGCAGCTGTCACACCCTTGGTACCAATAGGGACATCTTACTTGCCTATGTGTGAAATCACGGTCAAGGAATTACCATACAACCCACTGTTGGGACTCCTACACCTGAGGTCTAATTGGGACTTCTAACCAAGGAGATCCCTTGACATGTTGGTGGGTCCAGCACCGTCAAAATTTTTGGCACTTGAAGGAGGGACAGCTGACAAGTTGTGTCCTCTCATCTTGTTTTGAACCTTTGCATATCTATCATGGAATATTGCACTCTCCTCCCTCCATGATGTTTTTGCATGCTGAATTTGTTACAATTATGAGGGAGTTTTTAGATCTCTTTTCCACATACATGTGATGGTGATGGTGAAGTGGCATGGCCTAAGTTCTTGCATCACTTCCTTTCCATGCTTAACAAGGACAATGGATGTTCTGACAAACAGGCCAGTCTGCTACTTGCATACACACTTTGCGAGTATCCACATCAATGGCTGTGCTGCCTACCGGCTAAAAGCTTTCACTCACTTCAACATTTATCTGATCTCATTGAAGATACTTTCTATCATTTTGATCCAAAATATCTTGATCAAAAATTTTTACAACAATAGAAGTTTTCACATGAATCAGCTATGGATTTTTGGTTGTGCTTTCATGATTTGCAGTTTCAAGATCCAAAGAGCTAGATGAATTTTCCTTATCTTTGGGATAGATTTGAGTACTGTCTTAACAAGTCAATCCATCCCAAGAAGAAGTTCAAGCTCAAACCCCACTTAACATACTTCAGTGATGGAGTTGTGCAATCAAATATGGATATGGTCGTTGTCACAAGTGGCTGTCCGTCGTCCCCTTGTCAAACAGCTCCACCATCACAAAGTGATGTGGGAGAGCATGAACACACATTTCTTGAATTTTCATGTCCTCCTGACATTGCTCCTTCTGATTTTCACGCAGACTTGGTTGTGAGTCCCATACCTTGTCACATGTATTTTGTATCTCAACCTCCATCTTCATATTTTGATCATCCTCTGGATGAATTTGTCTTGTGTTCTTCCATTTCGGACTCTGTGCTTGTTTTGAACAAGGATTGATATATCAATAGATTTGGTGTTGCATGGCCAACATGCACTGGAATTCATGAAGAGCATGATGGGAAGCTTGAACATCCACCGGTAGCAGGGGACCATCCTTGTATATCTGTACCTCCTCTTTTTCCTGACATCCTTGATGATCCTGCCATCCTTGATTCTTCATTTGCATCTCCATCCACGGATGCACCCATTGTTTATCATTCAAAAGACACACCAGATATCAATCCATCATCTGACAATGTAGAGGACCAATCATTCATCAAAAATCCACTTGATCTTTCATTTGCTTTTTCCGGAAACGCAGAGGGTGAACATCCTTTTTTCTCATCTACCCCTCTATGTGATTCATCAAATCATGAGGATGTCGACCAACATCCTGAGTTTTCTGATCTTAGTTTTCATGATCTCTTTACCCTATCATCTGATCATGATGTTGATTCATTTGTTGTTAATCCATCTAAGCCAATGGTCTATGATGATCTATCTATCGACGAAGTTGAAATCCCCCAGATTGTCGAGGCACTTCAGCTTGAGCTGATGGTTATGTTAGGCACTTGCTGTCCTGAGGTTGGTCCCACTTCCAATCAGGAAATTTTTCAAACACCCAAGGCTCCTCATCACTCAGATGTATGCATTAAAGAACAATCCAACACTCAGATTTCACTTTCTCCACTTGAACTACACGATCCCATCAGTCATGCACTGGGGGAATCTTATGCATCAAGCACACTTGCATAATGTAAGTGGGCTACCTTTCTCACATTTTCTTGCATGTCATGGTCAAGGGAATGAATACAGTCAACATTTGCATGCAGTGTATCATAGCACCCTGGTAAGCCCATAGAGTGCATGTCATGTGCTTTCACTCATTTTTGTTTTGTGGATGCTTGTAAGTTCAGAATGTGTCTGTTTTCATTGTTGTATCTTTCACATCTACCAGTTCGCACAAATGTGTTGTTCATGAACCATGTCTTGACTTACATGGGTTAGCCAATGAGTTGGTGGCTGCATTGGAAGTATCACTTCACATGAGACGACCCATGCATTGTTAGCTTAGGAGTAGGAGTAGTGTTTGCTTTCAGTTTGCTTGCTTGCATGCTTGTTTTCTTTCTCACTTTGCATGTTTTTTTGTCTTCTTACTTGTTTTCTTAATCACTTTGCTTTCCCTTTTACTTCTTCTTCCACTTTGCTTTGTTGTTTGTTTTCTTCTTTTTGTTTGTAGGCTAATTTCACATGAAACCATGCATGACTCTTGAAACAAGCTAGGTAAAGTACAAGAGGCTTTGTGTAGCTATGACTACTTGGTTATCTGTCATCCTCCCTCTATATGAAGAACTTGTTACTTTTGGTCCATGATACATCAATTGAAAATACATACTTTTCGAAGTAAAATTTGGTGAAAAAACAATGCTTGCATGCTAACTAGTGTCACCTACTCTAGCCGGTTTCTTTTGGGTTAATCCTTCTCAGCCAAGTAAAGTAGAGTAAGGTGAGGGGGAAAACCTTAACAAGCACATAAAAGGTATATAATAAACTAATTCTCTAAAGGAACAACCTCTTATTCTCTCAATAAGTTGAGATCCCTCTTCCACCTATGAAATGAATAAGTTCTATGCACAGTTGTGAAAATGAAAAATGAAAAAAATGAAAAGTGAAAATTTTCAAAAATAAAAAATGAATAAGACGCGAGAAGAGAAAGGCTTCCAACAGAGAGAAATGATGTAAGTAACTCTGGTGGGGTATTGACCAAGCTCACTAGAAGAGGAGTGATGCTTTTTTTCTTGGGTGACTCCATCGAGGTATTGTCCATGTCTGTTGGCAGCATAGCAACACCAGAGCTGAAACTAAGACTTTGACGACTGTACTGCTTGTGCATCAATATACCTCTCAACCCCAATCGAAACACTTGTGTTGCCTTGTCTTGGAATGTGTGTCAATTGACCAAAATCTTGGCAGATGCTACATCTTACAATCAAGAAAGTGTGAAAACCAAGATGAACTGAGAACTGAACAATACTTCTAGAGGTGTTAAACTTTATTTTCACAAACAAGGTCCATTCAAAGAGCTGGAGTTCTACCAATGTGTTGCCAAATGTTGTAATGGCTACAACCACCCTCCAAAATTTTTCTTTAGCTTCATTTTGGAGCCTCCCTACCAATCTTTCATAGTAGCATGTCTTGCCTTGTCAAGTACATAAGCTTCAATGATTTTCTTGGAAAATGACAGCCTGTCCATGAGAGCTTGTTGCATTTCCCTCACAGGTTATTTCTCTAGACTTGGTCCAGCTACAAGCTAAGTAGCTTCCTCAATAAATTACACAATTTTGGAGGGGAACCAGACTCCCCTCTAGAAATTGTGCAATTTTGTCTAACAACCTACTGGGCTCCATAATTGTGCAAATCTGCTTGTCACTGTTCACTAGAAAAATTGCACAATTCCTCCCAATAGGGATGCTCGGCCTAGAAATTGTGCAATTCTAGGCAACAATTAGCTTCTCTACTTAGAAATTGCACAATCTCTCTAGGCAGCCAGCCCAGCTCCCTCCTACAAATGCACATTTTTGCCCTTAGTTGAGCAGACTATTACACGTGTAGTTGGGTTGATCAGTTCCCTTTGGGAACGAGAAAAACTGATTTGCATGCATGGACTGCTTCTCCCAAGGTAGCATGCAAAGGCATCTATTTATTCAAGGATCTATTTTTAGCAGCTTGAGGTTACATGCAAGGATCATTTCAAAAAACTCCTACCAAATGTCATTTTTCCTATATTTTTGGCATGCGGACCACAACCTTGATTTTATTAAAACTCATCAACCGGACATTACAGAGTTCATTCCTCACATCGACCTTGCAGCTCTGACATCCCACATTGCATATAGGACTCATCAGCACATTCAACTTAGTTGTCTTAGGGTAAGCCCACCTTTCATGTCTTGCATTGTGTTTCTGTCGATTTTTGTGTTTCGCTTTGTGTAAGTGTTGTCTACTTGATTTCAGTGAGCACTTTTTTTCTTTGTGATGTATGTTAGCTTGTAGAAGAATTTTTTCTATTTTCGATCACACCTCACTATTGTCACATGCATGACACCATTTTGCACGAACGGTCACTGTCACAGCCACTCACTTCACACACATGCATGCTTTTCCATTTTCTGAATCCTTCATTTGATGTTTGCATGTATTATCATTCACTCTTGTTTGCACTCATCTCACCATGCATTCAAACTTCTCATGTTTTCATTCACCTGTCGATTAGACTAGACTACCTTGGCCTGGACTGTGCCTTGCTTGGCTAGCACTACACATCTCCAGAAGCGAAGTTTCTACCTTCCCTCCAGAAGTTGTGTAAGTCTGGCCTAGCACTGACCTCCATGATTGCATTGCACAATTCTTGGAGGCAGTGTCCTGCTGACCCCAGAAACTCCATAATGCAGTTTGCTGGTTACATGTCACTGTTGATGGAAATTACGCATTGTGCAGTTTCTGTCCTTAGCAGGCCAGGTTGGACTGTGCATTGTGTAGTTCTAGCAATAAGACAACCTCCTGAAAGCCCGCATTGTGCCTTGCGCAGTTTTGGTAGTCAGTCTCCTGACCTCCCGGCCGAAATCATGCAACCTTCACATTCAATCACACAGGTATGTTGCAAGTCATTACTCAAGTGTTTTTTGCTTTTCGACTAACAAATTTCTTTCCAATAGTGTTTCTATGTCTCCAGGAATCTTAGGTGTTCGTCTGTCTCTCAACAGCACAAGTACAATGGCTTCTAGGAGAGTGTTGGCTTATGGGGGCCTGACCCATGTTCAGCATTAGTTAGCCAAACAAATCCCTACACTACTGGCCCTTTCGGCATCAGCTCGCAGAACGTGAACTAAAGTCTCACCCAAAGCAGTATGGGGGGATGCTGGAACAAGTTTTCGCACCCTTGAGATGGTTGTGATGTCGGTTTATTCCAAATATACCTACCTTCACATAGGTTGCTTCATGCTCTATTCCACCCTTCAGTACCTTTGCAAAGAGTCACAATTAGCTTTTGCGCAACCCTAACCATGGGTTGAAGTCCTTTCACACTGCTAGGGCAGCGAACTGCACTATTTCCCAAACCAGACTAAGTATCTTACTTATCTTATTGATAGATCTTAATTATCTTCATGTAAACAAATATTTTAACCTGAGTTCACTTAACCAATACAATTATACACACTCACGCATCATATAAGCATTAGAAGTAAAATTCATACCCAATACAACAGATGCATAAATAGGAAATAAATACACATAAATGATAGAAAACTTCTCTTTATTAATACTTCTAGATTATTACAGACCAGACTCACCCTGCGCACTCAGCTGCAGGGGTTTGCGCACTCAGCTGCGGACTACTAGACCTCTATGCACTCAGTTGTAGAGCCTCTACCTATGCTATGACCCAAAACTTATACTCACACTTCAGATCTATCTCGTATACATCATATATTCATCCTTAATCGATTCATTAACTACTTAGTGTTTTGCTCTATTTATACCATCCCATGGTTCGTGGACCATGGGTAGATCTTCTATAGCTGACATTACATTATCAAAATAAGGGTGGACAACCCTATGAATATTTAATAACTATGCGCTCTGTTCCCACAAAATGCAGAGTCTTTACATTGGAATTACAAAATTGCACCAAAATCTGGGCTCTAAGCCCCAAAACTGCCCTTGGGGGACCCATGCCCAACAATCCCCCAACAAAAACATCGTGACTCACCCTCGAGTCACTCTACAAGTGTGGAGATCTTCACGCAAAGACCTCCCAGCTTTGTTTAGATTGCTGCAATTTTGGCAGCGCACTAAGTGGCTGCCTACTGAACTTCCTCCACGTGCTGTTCAGTGACCTTCGTTGTTGAACTAATGCCCTGAATCCTCTCCTGAGTTGCTTACAGTTGCGCGAGATTTTCTTCAATGGAGGCTATAATTGTATAAGCCTCATCGATCCATGGTTGTACGTATGCTTTCAAGATTGCCTCTTTATGTCAGGCGACATCCACCAATTCCTTGAGTGCCTTTTCCTACTACATCCTTGCAAGCCTTTGCTTAAGGGAAATCATCTATGTAGTCCGTTTTACCTCATCATATTTTTGTTGTAGCTCGCACACCTCTATCTCTAGGTGCTCTATGTTCGAGTCCTCCTACAAGGTGGTTAGGACCTCGAATGACTGTTCGAACAGCTTCATGCAGTTTGTCACTGCACTGTCAACCGCTGTCATTGTTGTTGTGACTGTGGAGGTACGCTATTCTCTGACCTCTCGTGGAGTTGAAGCTTGAGCCTTCAACTACAGTTATGTGATCTGCAGTTTCAACTCCAATTTAAACCTAGCCATTTCTACTCTTGCATCACGTACCCATGTGGCTAACTTACATATGCGCACCTCCACTGATTCCTCTACTTGGATGGCCAACTCCGAGACCATTTAGCAGGCTTCCTCCACAACCTGTATTATCTGTTTGTTCTACTCCACTACCTCATCGCGCTGCAGGCTCAATTGCTTAAAGTTGATATGCTGCTCACTCATTACCTATAGAGCACGACTCCCCCTAGCTCGAAGCTCTGTGGTGACTCCATCCTGCAAGAGATAGAGCGTCTCCCGAGGGAGTGCAGCCATGTTTAATCTGACCCCTTTCAAACTGTTGACCATAGACCTATTGAGCTCATTCTCTATAATGAGTGCTCCATCTGGTAGCACTATTGTGTTGATCACCCTGGTGCACAACATTTGCTCGGCAATTGAAGTGCCAACTGCGAGGCTAGTGGACATTGTGCCAGCCTGTGGAGTGCGCACCTGCAACTCCTATATTTATGCCCGGAGAGCCCCCAATACCAACTGGTGTTGTTCCTCAAACTACTGGAGGGCCTCCGCGATGACATCCCTCACTCTTTCTCCGATATCATGCAAATTCCCTTCAGTGAGTCTGATAGGGTCGAAAGATGTCTTTGAGGGCTTTGTTTTCTTTCGTGGCCCTACCTGCTCTAGTGGGTGTGGACATTTGAGATGGGTGGACATTGTCTATGGGTTCACGCTGCCTTGTTCTATGTTGGTCTCTTGTTCGAGTGAAGGTGACTTCTATCCTTCATGCTCCTCATCTGCTATTTTATGCTGCTCTGCCAATGTCACAGCATCGCGTGCTGCCTGGCCCTTATCTAATGCTTCTTCTTTCCTGTGCTTTTCCACCAGCTGTGCCATCCAAAGTTTTGTCTCTTCCTTCTTCTGTTGCATGGTGGATTTTTGTGCTTCCACTGTACAGTCAGCTGGAGCACACCAATCCAGCGGCCAAGACTCAAGGATGGTGAATATTACATCGTCAGTCGTCAAATACGATAAATTGTGCCATGTCTTTGTAGGGTCCTTCCATGCCCGGATGAAGACATGATGAAAGTCTTCTCTGAACTCCACAAAGCTCTGGAAACTGTTGTAGACTATGGGCAATAACCACAGCTTGCGATTAATCCCCATCCATATATTCATCTCCATGAATATCCAAAATATCTTACTCTCCCTTATCCTCTGTGCGTCCTTGGTCGCCCAAAACGAAGTGTACTTCACTGCCTCTGTGAGGTTCGGTGCAACCAAAGGGAACTAGCTATCTTCAGGCATCTCCCATGCCACTAGTACTATCTACAACAATATCCATGCGTAATGAAACATTTTTCCCTACTCTTGTGCCTCGCGGCAATTTGCAAGAAACTCACTGCATAGATAGTTCACACAGTTGAATTGGACCCCTTCTGCGCATTGCGCCACTATTGCAACCACTAGAGCAGGAACCTCATCTGTGCATCACTTCTGCATAACCTTCCTTGCCAATATCTATGTTGTGACCTTGATTGCAGGGTTATTGATGTTGGAGATGACATACTCTCGCTGCTTCTTCTCCAACTTAAACTTCTTTTTCATTACCTCCGCGAGGGCCAACCTTTTCCCTCTGAAATGTTTGTTGGATCCTGCCTTAAGCAAGGTAGCTGTGTAATCCATTGAATCATATGGTCTATGATGGGGATGGGCTCCTCTAGCCATAAGCACCCATCATGCACCAAGCAGAGTAGCTGCCTGATGACAAAAACGGTCACTAGGGCGCAGTGGTATTGCGACACCCAGAGCAGGTTTAGCAACCCTACTTTCTTGACACCTCTGAGCCATTTGTGTGGCTCCAATTCAATCATTCCAACTAGTGTGTCTATCTTCTGACACATTAGCTTCACATTCTCTAAATGTGGGAAATTCTTGTGATCTGCGAGGTCGCAATTTTTAAATTTTAGCATGGGAACCCGTCCCAAGTGCATTCCCTCAAAAATAATATTATCTAGGAGCAATGGGGTTTGTAGAGAGCTTTTTCTCTCATCTATATCCATTAGAACCTTAGCTTTAGCCTTTTGCGAAGGAACATATTCAGGTAATCATGTAAGGGGGTCCACACCCTGGGTTTCAACGTCCATCTCTACATCCTCCTCCTCCACTAGGATTTATTCAAACTCTTCCTCCTCATCAGCCTCCAGATTAATCAACTTCATCTTTTCCTCCAATGTGAGCTTGGTCCTCAATGGATTTCTAGGTGATATGTGCACTGGCATCATGGCTTGCTTATCCTTCTTACGTCTCGACATGCGGTGATCTAGGGACCTCAGCAATTATTCTGACGCTCTCTGATGCTTTTACTTCTGCAATTTCCTACATAGCTTCCTCAACTGTCACTCCTCTTGTGTCCATGACTTCTTCAGGTGCTGACATCATTCTAGTCAAGAGGCCCTGCATCTCCTTCAACAATGTTTCAAACATTGAACTTGCTCTCAAAGCCTAAAGGTTCAAAAGGTCCATACACAATTGATAGCAAAACAACTTAGTTCTCAAAATGGCAAGTGTTGTTCACTGGATAGCCAGTTGTAATTTATAGGGCCTTTTGAATTTGAATTCGATTGTTCTCCCCACATTCAGCCCATTAATTCTAGATTGGTGGCAAATTTTCAAGAATCTAGCCCATAAAGTTTACCTTAAATACCTGTCACCCACTCCATTTGGCCTCAAACCAAGAATCAAATCATGAATAGTGACTTTAACGGTCACTTTCTGGTAGACCTACATGCTAGTGCAGCTATCTTCCCATTGTCGCGGACCCTATGACACTTCGCTGCTTTGCACAGTCCTGACATCGCGCAGTTCCCGCACATAGTAGTTTATAGTCCCAAGCCTCCTTTCAGCTACTTGGAGCGCTAAGATCGTGATTTTTTTAGCTAGTTAGATGATCGGGCCACATGTGTATGGCTTCAAACAACTACCATTCACTTTTCCTGGGAAGGGATCTCCATTCAGCTTAACTAGTTGGACTATGCCACCATCGGTAATCTCCTTAATAACATATGGCCCCAGCCAATGCACTCTAAGTTTCCCTGGAAATTTATCAACTTACTGTCATACAACAGCACCAAGTCATTCACCTTAAAGGTGCACAGCTTAATATGTCGATCACGTCATGCCTTTTCGCATTGCTTTTGGACCTGTTGGTGGAATCTAGCCAAAAATCGTTCTTCTTCAAGCTCATCCAACTACACAAGCCTCTCCTCCAGCACTTTGTGATCCATCATACCTGTGAGAACTACTATGCATAGATTAGGCACGATGTATTCCATAGGCATTACGGCTTCCACTCCATAGACAAGCTTAAAAGGTGTATGCCCCATCAGCTTTTTGCATGTCATCCGATAAGCCCATAACACTACAGGTATGCATAGCTCCCAATCACTTCACTGATCATTGCATACCTTAGTCAGCGCAGTCTCTAGTACTTTGTTGAATGCTTCCACTGTCCCATTAGCCTATGGGTGATAAGGTGTGCTCTTTTGATGATACACTTGAAATTCTTTTGTCAGTTTGCTGATCGTTTCGTTCAGAAAGTGCATACCCATATCACTCATTAAGATCTTCAGACATCCAAATCACATCAGTACATGTTCAAATAGAAACTTCGTGGCAGTCACACCCGAGCAATCCTTCGCCGACTACGCTTCTACCCAACAAGTCAGATACTCCGTCGTAGTGATAATATACCTCACACCTGTCTTTCCTTGGGGCTAAATAGATCCTACAAAATCTATTGCCCACTTTTCAAAAGGTTGCAACATCGTTCGTGGATTCAAAGGAATTTCAGCCCTCCATGATGGCTTACCTATTCTTTGACATACATCACATGCCTTGCAATATTCTTTTGAACCCTAATGAAGAGTTGGCCACCACAACCCTACGCATAGAATCTTCTGCGCAATTGCTCTTCCTCCATAATGTCCTCCCATGGCACCCCTTTGAGTGTCTGTGAGGATGATGCTTCATTCAAATTCAGGTACATACCTTCGTAGTATTTCATCATTCCCCATCTTGTATAGATGCCCCGCAATGACAGAGAAATCTGTCACACGCACCACTAATTCCTTCTTTTGTTGGACAGAGTATCCTTCCAGTGCAATTCTAGTTGTTAGAAAGTGTATTATATCTTCAAAATGTCCATCCACTACACGCACAACAAAGAGTTGTGTGTCGGGTAATCCTTCCTCCAAACTAGAATATTCCTCCCCTATCTCGATCCGTGACAGCTGATTTGGTCCCGCGTTCAATCATCCAGGCTTCACAACAACTTCAAAATTGTATTCTTGGAATAATAAAATCCATCTGTAGATGCGCCACCCCGACACAGGCTTATTGACCAAGTACTTTTACACAGAGTGATTTGTATACATCTTAAAGTAACCTCCTAGCAAGTAGTGTTGATACTTCTGGAGTGCATATACCATATCTAGCCCCTCACGCTCAGTGGTGGAATAGTTCTTCTCTTCTTTGGATAATCTGTGATTGGAAAATGTGATAGGGTGATCCAAGCCTTCTCCACCATCCTGTGTTAGTATTGCCCCCAACACTATACATGACACATCAACATGGACACAAAACTCTTTTTTCCAGTTTAGGAAGACAAGAATCGGCACAGTAACCATCTTTTCTTTCAATATATCCAGGCTTTTCTTAGAGTCATCTTTCCAGTAGAACGTGACATCCTTCGTCAACAGGTTTTCCCTCGGTCCGGTGATCTGAGCATAACCTTTGATAAAATTTATGTAATATCCTGTATGTCCAAGAGTAGAATGTAGCTATTTCACACTTCTCAACGCTTCCAAGTTCAAAATCACCGCGATCTTCGTGAGGTCTACCATCATCCCTTGTTTTCAAACTATGTGCCCCAAAAGGTTCCCAATAGGAACTAGGAATAGCCACTTCTTGCGGTTGAGCACGATTTGATATCTTCAACAGGTATCCAACATCAAGTGCAAGCTTGCTACATGGTGCTTAACCAACTCAAATACAATCCAGTCATCAAAATAAACCTCCAAGAACTTATGAATATATTCCTTAAATTTCGCAACAACCACGCACGAAAAAATGGCCAGCGCATTCTTCAATCCAAATGGCATGACAGTATATTGAAAGCAACCCCACTCAGTCATGAAGGTTGTCTTGCTTCTATCCTCCAACGTGATTTTGATCTGGTGGTACCCTGAGAAACCATCAATGAAAGAATATGCTTCCTGACCACCTACATTGTCCAACACTTCATTCGTGAACGAAGTTGGGAATGGATCATGCACACAAGCATCATTCAATTTTATGAGATCCACACATATCCTTATCTTGTCCTTTTGCTTCTTCTCTTGCACCACCATTGGTCTTACCCAATTGGATTCTTCCATAGGCTCAATGATGCCTACTGTGAGCATTTTGTCTAGTTCTATGCGAACCTTCTCCTTGTATTTTGGATTTAAGCAGTATGGCCTCTGCTTAACTACCTTCATGTCAGGTTTTAACATGATCTTCATTACTCCTAAATCTCTGATTATTCCTTTCAAATCCATAAACTTGGTTAGGAATAAGTCTTGATACTCATGGAGAAATTCATTGACCTTATCCACTGTCGCGTCGTCCCAATACTCTCCAATCGTCACAAATTTGGGTTCTGCCTCCATACCAATGTTCACCTACTTAGTTTTCACCAATGCGGTTATATCAGGGTTCTCAATCTGTGGTTCTTGAACCTCATAGTGGCCTTCCATCTCTGGAATGTTAATTTTTCATGGATCTTCATCCTCTTCTTTAGCTATTACATTATAACATTCCAGATCGCACTCAGCTGAGTAGCCAATTTAGGTTGTGTCAGGTCTAAAGGATCCTGCAGGATCCTAAAGATGGTTGCTTTTACTTCTTGTAGCACTTCCTCAATCCTGTCAAACCCATCCTAAAAACTAAATTTCATCATGAACCCTTCGCGTAGGATGTCCCATTCACCTGTCCCATGGCAAAGCTCTATTTCTACATACCAATTCATTGGAATAACATCCATGTTGTGATAGAATAGGTGAACCCACTCAAGTTGTGGCTTTTCTCCATAAGCCTACATCCACTTGGCCAAATGCACGTGCGGGTCATCCTGTCCATCATACTTGTCTGTTAGTCGCATCTTAGGCTTCCCAAATTGTACTCTCATCATTCTCCTACATTCACACCAATCATCAAAACTTCCTTTGTGCATACCCCACCATCTCACGGCGTAGCGTGCAGTACCCAATCCAAGGCCTGGAAGCATTGCTTTTCTAGCACTTCCCTTTCAAATGCATCCAAAAATACATCTACCTCATTCAGTCCACCATAAGTAGGCAGATCTCTTACTTCTGTTGACACGGAGTGTAGCGACCTGGTCATGATATTGCAATTCAATGTAGTTACTTCATGTAACTGATTATGCCATCGCTATCTTTCCTCGTCAAAGTCCAAAGTGAAAAATCTCTCACGCTCTCATGTAATTCATCCATCCACGATGGGATTCACACAGTCTTGGTCTCATGTTGTTATCTTATAGATACAGTCCATATCATCATCACTTACATAGTCGCGGACTGGTTTCGTATAGCGTGATCCTTCAGCAAGGTCCAAGGGTATAATTACGCATAGTGAATTCTTCTCAAATATCATTTTTCACTTCTTCAAATTGATTACCCCATTCATATCAGTAGCCTAGTCAATTCCCAGGAGCGCGGGGTATGGATTGTTGTCATCAACAATCTCTATCACTTTGAAATCTTCCAGCACGCTCGCTCCCTCAATATCCATAGTTATTCCCTGCAATCACCCCATGGGTATGATTTTATGTTGGTTCACCATCCTCAGCTAAATCAGAGACCATTGCAGTGCAAGTCTCCCCATTCACTCCCATGTTTGTTTTGGTAGAACATTCGCATCTAATCCTAAATCTAGAATGACTTGATCCATTTCACATTCTCTGATCTATGTGGTGAGTCTCATTTCTCATCCTGTCCTTGTCTTATGATTTCCAATCTTGTGGCTACGCGTGGTTCACCTGGTGCGGTCCCAGCACATCTATTGATAAGTTCCTATAATCCTTTCACAACCTTACTGTCACGTAGTAACTTCATACAAGTTTCCAGGAAAGTTGTGAGCATGGATGGGTCCATCTCCGGCTCAGCCTTATCTTTGCTTCCTAAAGTGGGGATCTTAGCGAAGCTCTTCTTAGCTTCCATGAACGTTTCCCAAGCACACTCCAAATCAAACGCAGCTTCTTTCCTTGGGACTTTACGAACCCAAGTACTATCTTTTGGTTGTTTACCCTTGTCATCTCCTGTCATGATTCCACTTCCAAGCAAAATTTTTATGTTCGGATCTTCCTCACGCGGCTCAGACTTCATCATCTGCAGGTTTTGAGCTGGGGGTAAGGTGGTAGCGCTCCTTTGTCACGTATCTTATCTATCAGCGTAGGACAATCTTTTGTCTCATGATCAAACAATGTGCAATACTTACATGATGAGCACGTTGGATTAGTGCAATCGCCGGAATAGTGTCCTATCCCTCCGTAATTGTAGAAAATCAACTGTCTACGACCTCTACTAGGTCCTCCTCCACCTTGGTCTCGTATGCACTCTTGAAATCCTGTACACGTCATCCCTGCACTCTGGTTGAGGGGCCACATTTCGGCCTGAACTTTGTAGGCAAACATTCTATCCATCATCAATTCATAGCTTCCACAAGTACACTTGTCATGTCCCACTGACCCACAAAAGTTGCAGAACAACTGTTGCAAATTTTATGTATACTTCTGTAACAGGTGACAGTTATCCATGGCATGTTTTCTAGCTATTTGAAAAATAGCGCACCACAAGGCAGGCATCGAACTAGGTCCTGCTTGAGCTTCCGGCCTTAAAGTCATCGATCATCCTCTTGCAAGGTAATTTGTAAAAATCGGGCAGTGGTCTTTTTCATGACCTTGACTCTTGCATTTCACGCACCACACTTCTTTGCGTACCTTTGGTCGAACAGTCCTATCATGTTTCAGACTTTGCATCTCAAGGAACAAATTCTTCAGCTGTACTTGGATTTGTTGAACTCCTAGGTTAGGATCTTGCATCAGGATCTCATGTAGCCTCATAACAATCTCTAAGGCTTCTGCCTGATTTGTTATCTTCTGTTGCAATAGCGCACTCCTTAAATTTGGTAGTAGCGAAGATACAAACCACTCACAATGTTTTCCATCTATCAAATTCATATTGGCTTTACGGATCGTACATTTCATCCTTTGATCTAGTTCCAAAGCCGTCTCGCTTGGTAGCATCGTGATCTCTTTGATTCCCACAATTGACTGCAATTCAGAATTAGGCCTGCTAAATTCTCTATTTAACATTGTTTGGATATCTGTGACTCTCACATTTGGGTTATCATTGGAGTACTTAATATACCAGGTCAGGGCATGATCCTACAGGGCGCTAACCAGTGTTTCTTTCTTTATATGGTCATCTGTAACACCTTGCGCTTCCCATACATCCCTTACAACAAACCAGAATTGGTCTGGATCCTCATTTCCCAAACCTTTGAACACAGGTAACTTCATTGTGTTTTCCATACTGAATCATGGTGGTGGTGGAGTTGGTATGCGTGAAGTTGGAGGTGATGGCAGTGAAGCAGGTGGTGGTGTGGGTGGGGGTGGGATTCAAAAAATTATTTGTCTTATCAAATGAATAGCAGTTTACAGAGAGACCTTCACAAGCTCTTCCTCATCCCCTCGCAAAGGTGAAATTAAGGGGCTATTTTCTGGACCCTTATTTCCTTTGTTCTTGTAAAGCTTTCCACTTCGCATAGCCCTAAACATCAAGGTAATTACATAACCTTATTTTTACACAACAACATTTTAATCCAAGTATTCAAATATTTTACGTACTTACCTCACGGTCCTTTGAGAAAGCATCACTCTACCTCACTATAGCTAACTGAGGTGTCGACTGAAAACTCAGTAACAAATCCTCCTATAATGTGATCGAGCTAATGATCAACAATGCGCATGATCTTATCCTCCAATGCTTCCAACCATCGCACTAGCTTCGGGGTCCACACAATAGGACCGTCAAGTTTCCACCTTCCTTGGCTATCTGCTAGCTTCGTGATCCACTTGTATAGCTCAGTAGGGAAGGACATGAAAAATATTTCATGGATCTCCGTATATAGGTAGATGTCTAGCTAGTCTTCCTTTTACAGTCACAGGTTTCTGTTCTCCTACGCCGCGAACTCGTGAATTCTTTTGTCCAACCAGCCATTGATTTCTTTCTTAGTTGGGTTCAATGATACAACATCACAAATGTCTCATGCAGATTTTGATCCTGACAATGGAACCATTTGTTAGCTTGTGGGGTCTTGACCCAAGTTCAGTGTTAGTTATCCAAACAAATCCGTACACTACTCGCCCTTTCAGCATCAGCCCACGGAGCGCGGACTGAAGTCTCACCTCACCTGAAGCAGTATGGGGGGATGTTGGAACAAGTTTCCACACCTTTGATATGGTTGTGATGTTGGTTTATTCCAACTATACATGCCTTCACACAGGTTTCTTCGTGCTCTATTCCACCCTTGAATACCCTCGCAAAGTGTTACAATTAGCTTTCATGCAGCACTAACCAGGGGCTGAAGTCCTTTTGTGTTGCTAGGGCAGCAAACTGTGCTATTTGCCAAACTAGACTAAGTATCTTACTTATCTTATTGAAAGATCTTAATTATCTTCATGTAAACAGATATTCTAACTTGCATTCACTTAAGCAATATAGTTATACACGCTCCTGCATCATATAAGCATTAGAAGTGAAATTCATACCCAATATAATAAATGCATAAACAGGAAATAAATACGTAGTGTTACAAAGAAATTTGTCACCGTTTGTCACCGTCCCTGTTACCCCTCTCCTGCATCTTGGAGGACTCATTCCGGGACTTGTGAGAAGTGACAAGACTTGAAATCACTGGCATCATTCACCTCTGAACATGAGCTGCATATGCCCTGAAGATATCTCCTGCACCTTGCCCTTAAAAACAACCCTTTTTACATTAGCGCTGGCCCACTATGTTATGCCCGCGCAAATGGGGAAAATCCTATAAAAGGGGCACGCCATTAGTGCTCTATCCCAGAGTCGCAATCGCGCCAACCTTTTTGGGCAAAGTTTTGAACCAATCAACCTCCGAAAGTTCTATCCAACTCATTCACCAACTGAATCCAAGTTAAGTGAGGATGGTTTGGCTTCGAGTCTCCTTGAATGGGAAGTAGTTTGCCACCATTCCATAGAAGTTTCCAAGTGATGAAGCCACATCCATTATTGTTGTGATTGATCTTATCTCTTCCTTTTCATCTATAAAAGCTTGTCTCCATGGCTTGAGCAAGCTAGTTCTGATTCTAGTGGCAATACTTGTGCTGAAATGAAGATATCAAGAGATTAGAGTTGCAAGAGCCTTCTTTGTATCCATAAGGCTTAACCTAAGTAAGGAGATCTTGTCACCAAAGCGAGAGAGGCTTGTCCCTCGTCCCTTCAAGCTTTGCAAGACTTGTGTAGCTGAGCACCCAGCCAAAGGAGGACTTGACGTCAGGACGCGGTTGTATTCTCATTTGTTGATTATTAATAATAGATGACTATCATTATGGTTCCATTCTCATTGTACTTGTAATGGTTGATGTTGAATTATATCCTTCCTGACTGATGTATAATTTCATATATTAGATTTCACGCTTGTGTTTGTGTTTTTCTCTTTGTGTGCAGGTGTCCATTCATGGAGATAGTGGAGGATCGTGACCGGCCAAGACAAAGGAGAGTGGGTGACGTCTCTTCTACGAACAAAAGCATTGGAACTCAAGTAGGTCTTCATCACCTACCTTTTATTTGCAACTAGGAACTTTTGTGATAGCATTGTTTGATTGTTGCTAGACCCATTCTGGGCTAGTAGGGATCGCCTCTATCCATAGAGGGGATTTACCTCTCCAACAATTTGGCGACTCCACTGGGGAGTTCTGCTTGTTGTTTAATTTGTAAACTTAGACGGAGTCTGAAGCACGACCAGATAGCCTTCGAAACACTATTGCTTTGCAGTAGTGAAGTAGATCAAAGCCGCTTTAGTTAATCTCCGGTTTGGTTTACATACTGAACAATTTGGAGTTTGTCTTGCCTCTTTGGTTTTCCCTTATTTGCTTGCTTGGATAGCTTTTTGGATTGAATTTCTTGCTGCCTCTTGCTTCCTGACTTGCCTAGATACTGTAAACCGAGCCCTGGACTGCTTATTTTTCTTTTTGAAATTGGAAAACTTCATTAGCATGGTTTTTCCTTTGACAGTCGCGCTAGTGGCCCTTGTTGCTAACTGACAACCCGCGCCAATCCCTGTTTAGCATGAGTTACAACCTGACAGTCGCGCCAGGCCTCTTAGCTTTTGAGTCCACTTGTTGGCCTGCCTTTTGAGCTTGGATTTGCATTTTGCCACGTTTTTTTCAATTATTGGAGTGTGTTTGATCCTTGTTTGACTGGTTCTTAACCTTTTTCCTTCAGGTGTTTGCCTCTTTCTATCGATTTCACACCTCAATCC
Organism: Pinus taeda; assembly: GCA_000404065.3. Classification (NCBI taxonomy): domain Eukaryota; kingdom Viridiplantae; phylum Streptophyta; class Pinopsida; order Pinales; family Pinaceae; genus Pinus; species Pinus taeda. The sequence continues at coordinate 175,505 of APFE031125432.1, read as the reverse complement.
TAGGGCATCTAGTGTCCGTGTGTGTCGAGACTTCCGTGGGAGTTTTGGGTTTCTTGATTGTCCAGTTGACTTTGCAATTGATTTTCGCACTTGTTCAGTGATTGTTGAAGTGTTTTTGATTGATTTCCGAGTGACTTGCCTTTCTTGCTTGGATTTCATTCTAGCTTTGTTTGAGCTTAGATCACATAGCTCGTACAAGCCTTTGTTTTCCTTTTGATTTGGAGAACTGTGTTAGTGTCTTGGGAATTCATTGTGTTCTCATTGAGTGAATTTGTCTCTTTTACTTAGTGTTATTGTCTTTCAAAATTCATTCTAGTGCATTGTGCCTTTGGAAAGAAATCAAATAATCTCTTTTGCGTTCAATAGTTAATGGAATAGAACTTTTCATTGATTTGTATTATTGAAAAGAAAAAGTTTTATTTATTTGCCATTAGCTGCATTAGGGTGTTTGATTGATTGTGCTCATTTTGTTTGATTGAAAATTCTTGATCTTCTCATAGTTAGTGTTCATCGAACGAAATGGTATTCTTTGGCATATAGCTTGCATCTAGGTAATTGTGAAAGATCACATACGGTAGGACCTGAAACCGAAAATTAACTAAATATCAACCATAAAATAAACCGAATGAACTTAAAAACGCATTGGAACATAACGCTCATACTCTAGAGGTCTAGGCTAGAGACGTTCTCCGGCGTCGTTAAACCTAGTCACTTTTGTTCTCGCATTAAGGTTGGGTGATCCTCCTTGTGTGATTCGATTGTGGTCTAGCACGGACTTGGGCTCCCATGTACCATCGTGTATATATGGGGAGACTCCACTAGGTTTTTATCCTTGATCCATAGGAAGTCGTGTCTGCTGCCTTACAAGCCGTAATGCACCGAACACAACATTCGGGAAGATTGACTACAGTACGGAAAGTCCTTGGTTTTCATACGATTGCCAAGGTGTATAAGCAGTTTTACGGATTGTCTAGTAAACCCCTTGCCTAGTTTCTTCAGAGAAGTCACTTTTTGATCCTTTTCGGACTCTATAAAAGAAAAGGCTCTATTGAGCATTTGTCACTTCGGGCTCTTTAAACATTCGAAGGCGACTAGAGTCATCTTTTGTCCTTTTCTCGACTCTTAAAACATGAAAAGGTCAAGTTGTGTCCTAATGTCCTAAAAAATTATTCAGCCACGATAACATTCACCTTGATAGATCTTGTTTGCGTTTAGTTTTGAGTAGGGTCTCTTATCGTTAGTTTGTCTAGGGTCTTTGTTTGATCATCCTGGCAGATCCATCGATCCCGTCTCCCGTCCCAAGTGACCAAGGGTCTCCATCTTCTACTGCCCCTGAGACACCGGTTTGTGGTGACACTTTCCCTATTGTTCCAAGTGTCCAACCATTGAACTCTCGTGCTCCAGAGAATGAGCTTACGACTTGTTTTGGAACGCTGTTTGGGAGCCCTCTAAAGAGGATTTTCCCACTACTCCTGTTGGTGTTGCATCTTTGATGGCTTCTTCCGACATGGAGGATACATCTCCTGTGTCAAGTGGGACGCCCGTTATGTCGAGTATTGATACTCCCATTGTGGCTACATCCCTAGTTATCTCTACGCCCTACACTGTTACGCCTCTCGGTATCACAGTGCCGGCACGCTATAGATCTCTAAGGGATGCTATGAACTCTGTGACTTCCTCTTCTATGTGGGATCAAAACATTGTCCCTACCATGGGACCATTTGTTTCCCAAGTTCAGCATACTGCTGTTACAACAGTTCCAACCAATCCGACCGTTTCTGTCGCGTCATCAACTCTAGTTGCTAGTGCCATTACCGCATCTTCTGCCATGACTTCCGTTGCCGACCCATCTTGAGGCCCAGTACAAAGTGGTCCATTGGCACATACTCCTAGAGTTGTCCATCCTGCAAGTGGTGCCTCGCCTCTCTCTAATGCTATTTCGACAGGGGGGCATATTCCCAATACTTGCATAATGTCCAGAACCCATGTGGGCAAGGCCCCTATTATGATCCTGTCAATCATCATTTGTATATCTCCTTGCTAACTGAGCCCTATATTGAGGCTTCAGTTCCATTGAGTGTGGCTTGGGGTACCGTCGGATATGGCAGTGGCCAGTTACGTCCAGGTCAAGGACAGCCATCCCAAGGACCACCCTACCAGGGTCAACCATACTACTCACAACCTAATCATGGGCAGCAGTATTATGGCCAGAACTACCCAGGTCAACCTAGAGGCTCGCAAGGACAACCTTATCAGGGACAACCTTTAACCTCTAGTGGTCCGTCTTATACATATCTTGGGAAACCTTCTGGAAACCTGGGACAACCCTATGCTCAGCAAGGACAACTTGGGCCCCAGCAGGGATACCCTTCGGGGCAACCCTATGGGAACCCGAGACAACCTTACGGTTAGCAAGGTCAACCCGGAAACCAACAAGGCTACCCTTCTGGGCAAGGGGGCCAGCCTTACGCATAGCAAGGCCAGACAACTGCTCAGCCCAATCGACCATCTGGTCTACAAGGACAACCTTCAGTTGCGCAAGGGCAGCCCATCGCTTAGCAAGCTCAACCCTCTGGGCAAATGGGTCCATCTCAAATCCAACCGGGACAACCTTCCGGCTAGATGGCCCAACCTTTGCAAGGATATCTTTCTGGGGCAGCTCAATCGAGCATGCAGATGGTTCCTACTTCGCAGCCTCAACCCGGTTATCAGCCCCAAAATCCAGGTGGGTATCAATCCCAACCTCATTATTCAGGTGGGTATTAATCCCAACCTCCTTATTCAGGTGGGTATCAATCCCAACCTCCTTATTCGGGTGGGTACCAATCCCAACCTCCTTATTCAGGTGGGTATCAATCCCAACCTTCTCATCAAATGCCGCCAAGTTCCCAAGCTCAGTATGGATACCAGCAACCCCGGGGGCAAAATCAAATCACCCCGTATCAAAATTACCAACAGCCGCAGGCCAACCCTTATCAAAATTATCAACAACCTGCAGGGCAGTATGGTAACCAATGGGGTGCTTAGGGGCAGAACCAGTATCAACCATCCGGTTCCGGAAATAACCCTTATGGACAAAATTCTTCTGGACAAGGCCCTTTTGGACTTGGTCCATCGGGACAAGGCCAGTGGGGGCAACCAACAACTGGATGGAATTCTGGCCCCACCTCATATCCACAGATGTCCTTCAACCCGCAGCTACCATTTCTAGCGAGGTTGGAACTGCCCGATGTGTCGAAGCTAACAAATGATCCCATTTTGCATAATCCACAATGGCCACCAATTCCAAATAAGATACCTAGCGACTATCCCAAATTTGACGGCAAAGCCGAAGAGGACCCTCAAGCCCATGTAATGACGTATCACTTATGGTGTTCGTCTAATTCATGGCTCGATGATTCGGTTCGACTTCACCTCTTCCAAAGGACTCTCACTGGTTCTGCTGCTAAATGGTATATTGAATTGACCCACACGTTATTTCAGGATTTTAATTCATTGGCTATGGCATTCCTTACTCACTTTCAGTTACCCATTCGGTACGAGACAAGGACCCATCTCCTTACGTCTCTCAAGCCGGATACAGCTACGCATATCTTCGATCATATACATGAATGGAGGAGGCATCGACGGTTGATCAAGTTTTGGATTCCTGATCAACTCCTCACCAATTGGTTCACGACTTCCTTTGTCCCTAAGATTGCACGGGACATTGCTATGGGAGCCTGCGTGACTGAAGAGCAAGTGATCGCGCGCGCTCAGTACCTGGACTTAGTTTACTCTTAGTCAGGTACCTTGTATGAGTATTTACCAGACGCCCTGATACGCGGTACATCCAAGGCTTCGCCGAAGCCATCTTTCGATGGAGTTATTGGCTCTGTGAACCCAGCCTCTAAAAAATCATCTTCAAACCCTGGGAAGCAAAATTCAGGTGCTTCTAACGAAAACACTTCTCAGGGTGGTTCAAATTCTGGTAGTACTTCCGAGGTCAATGTCGTCCAGTCCACCATGGTGGGTAAGGCCCCGAAAGGAAAGAAAAAGGGAAAAGGGAAAAATAAATCTGAGCAACCTAAACAGGAATCCTCCAAACCTCAAGCCGAGGAAGGAGCTAAGAGCAAACCCAAATATCCTTGTCTCATTTGTGAGGAGGATCACTACACTAAGGACTGCCCAAGGCGATCCAAAGTTATTCGCTTGTTGAAAGGTGCTCCTCGGGTTCCTGTGGTTCTTAAAGAACCCTTTCCCTCTCAGCAGACTCAAATGGTGGCTGATCCGTCTTCTTCTCCCTTTGGTTCCCAAGTCTTCATGGCTGGATCTATTCTCGTTCATGTAACGACTCGAGCAAAGGAGTATCCATCATCCGCTGGGAAGGAGCTCGAGGTTCCCTCAAGTGCTCCTTCGTCCAGCTCTGGTCCACTCCATATCGAGAGACCAAGTATTGAGACGACCATCCGACCCCCTCCTAAAGGAGTACTCAGGCGATCTTCTTACAACCCGAATGCTCGTACTGCCCAACACTATAGCATCGTAGAGGACTTAGCGTAGGCTTCATCAACTATGTCCGCCTTAGAAGTTCTCCAGAGCTGCCCCCCTCAGAGGAAGCCTCTGCTATCGGCCATCGGTGGCATCGACCCGGCAGATTCAGATCTGATTACCTTCGATCTCGAGAGCCATGTCCCGAGGCTGCCTCATCAGATCGGTTTTATTATTCAAGTCATCATCAACTCAAAAACTATTCATCGTACAGTTATTGATGAGGGCGCATCAACTTGCATTATGTCTATTGCTTGTTGGAAAGCGATTGGATCTCCGACTTTGAGCCAGTCTCCTACGACTTTGGAAGCTTTCGATGGGAGAGAATCTCATCCTTATGGTATTCTTCAATGATTGCCAATCACCTTAGAAGGGAAAACAGTGGAAGTAGAAGTTGAGGTCGTTGACGCGAATCTCACATATAACCTCCTTCTGGGCCGGAGTTGGATGTATGCCCTGTGTGCCGTGGCTTCATCCCTCTTCTGTGTCATCCGTTTCCCTCACCAAGGGAAAATTGTCACGGTAGACCAGATTTCCTTCTTCGCTTCCTCTTCTGAGGCAAATGTACCTTTCGTTGAACATACCTCCGTTCCTTTTGAGAGTGTGGGAGCTAGGCTCTTCAAAGATCCCACCCTTATGGGTGTTTTCTCCATCCCACCTCCCAACCTCGCCTCTATCTCTATGATTTCGGTTCGTTCTGATCCTTGGGCCATTCCCCCCGTCGACCAGATAGAATTTTGGGGCAAGGAGATTCCGTTGAGTCCCGCCGAGCTCAACTACATCGAAATCATGGCTACATCGGCCCCTCATGCTGAACCTGTTGCTTCAAGTGGGGCTCTTGACTCAGATGATTTTCCCCCTTGGTTTGGAGAATGCACCTCCTCGGATCCGTTAAAGGAAATATTTCCTTTCGACGAGGCCATTATAGAGACCATGTCTCTTGAAAAACGTCTATGGTCCCATCTTCACCACCGTTCCTCCTTTCTCCCTACCCTCCGAGAAACACTGCTTTGTCTCGAGCGGTTTGCTCCATGTCTCCCTTAACAGCCTCTTCAGACTCCCATCCAAATTTATCAAACATCGTCTGAAGGGAATTTAGGGAACATCACGCAGACCCAACCCATCGACATCTCTGTGAAACCAAGGATTGTTGAGAACATCTATATAGGAGTCACTTGCACTCCTGAGGAGATTCAAATATATATAGCGCTTTTTTGCGAATTTCGTGTCATTTTTGCATGGTCCTACGAAGAGATGCCCGATATTGATCCATCCATTATAGTGCATGAGATACTTACGTATCCTGGAGCCAAACCTGTTCGTCAGTGTTTGCGTCCTGTACACCCCCGTAAGGCGGCAGCTATCAAAGAGGAAGTTGAAAAACTTCTTAAAGCTGGATTTATTTATCCTATCCCACTTACAGATTGGGTCTCAAATATTGTCCCTATAGATAAAAAGCAAGGTACCATTCGCGTCTGTGTTGATTATCGTGACATTAATCGAGCCTGCCCGAAAGATAACTAACCCACACCGTTCATTGACCAACTCATTCACGAATGTGCGAGAAGTGAAATATATTCGTTTATGGACGACTTTTCTGGTTACAACCAGATTAATATCGCCCCCGCTGATCAACACAAGACGACCTTTATCTGTCTGTGGGGTACTTTCGCTTACAAAAAGCTCCCCTTCGGTCTTAAGAATGCCGGCGCCACCTTCCAGCGTGCGATGTCTTACGCCTTTCATGATATTCGTCACATCGTACAGCCTTATCTGGATGACCTTCCCACTCATTCAGCTAAGCACTCGGACCACCCATCACATCTTTGTGAGATTTTTCTTCGCTGTCGACACTATAATATCCGACTAAACCCGCATAAATGTGTCTTCTGCGTCGAATCTGGCTGACTTCTTGGGTTTATCATCTCCCGAGGGGGCATCTGCTTGGATCCCCTTAAAGTCAAGGCAATTTTGAATCTTCCTCCCCCTGCTACTTTGCGGCAGCTGTAGAGCTTGCAGGGCAAAGCTAATTTCTTACGACGATTTATCCCAAACTATGCCGAAGTGGCAAAGGGTTTCACATGGTTACTTAAGCGTGACACCCCATTTCAATGGGATGCCATAGCTGAGGAGTCTTTTGCACGTCTCAAAACTCTTCTAGTTTCTTCCCCTTTATTGCGGCCTGCAAATTATCATCGTGATTATACGTTATACCTGGCCGCTGCTGATACCACCATAGGTATGGTTTTGGTACAAGATGATGACAATGGCATTGAACATGTTATTTACTACCTTAGTCGCAACTTGTTAGATACAGAAACTCGATACGCATATGTCGAGAAGTTGGCCCTCGCTGCTGTTTGCGCTGTCCAACGATTCTGTCGCTATATCTTTTTGTTTACTACGACGGTGATCTCCGATTGCAACCCCATGACTTATATTCTGTCACGACAATTGCTGGGGGCCAAATACTCAAAGTGGATCGTCATCCTCCAAGAGTTTGACTTGGAATTTACTGCTACCAAGTCTAAGAAATCACTCGTCTTCGCCGAAATGTTGTGTTCTTTGCCATTCGCCACTGCCTCCTCTCAGATAGAGGATTCTATTCTAGACGAAACTCTTTTCCTTATCAGCACCCTTGATCCTTGGTACAGGGACATTATTGTCTACTTACAGACGTCCTCTTTCCATCCCGAGACCTCTAAGGATGCTCGTCGATGGATTCGACACCAATCCCAACCATATCGAATCATTGGGGACACCTTGTACCGTCTTGGTGTTGATTCTGTTCTTTGCCGATGCTTAACCTTCGAAGAAGCCGAGAGAGTTCTAAATGACTGCCACTCTGGTACTTGTGGCGGTCACATGTCTGGATATGCCACTGCACAGAAAATCCTCCGTGCTAGTTATTTATGGCCTTCCATTTTCAAGGATTGCATTCTTGTTGTCCGTTCCTGTCATGAATGCCAGATTTACCAACGGAAGATGCATGTACCCCCTGCTCCACTGCACCCCGTTGTAACCGTCGGCCCCTTTGCCAAATGGGGCATCGATTATGTGACCGATAACCCTCACTCGGTCGGGGGGCATGGATACATCATCGTTGTTGTAGATTATTTTACGAAATGGGCCGAGGTGATGCCAACATTGTCAGAAGATGGTCACACCGCGGCGCAGTTCCCTTTTAATCATGTTATTTCGCGGTTTGGAGTTCCACAAGCCATCGTCACTGATCACGGAAAACATTTTCGTAATCACATGATGGCTGAGTTAACAACTCAGCTAGGTCTTAGGCATGATAGTTTGACTCCGTACTATCCTCAGGCAAACGGTCAAGTGGAAGCCATGAACAAGGTTTTGGTCACGATGCTTCAAAGAACTGTTGGCATGCACAAGTCTAGTTGGCATCTGATGTTGTTCCCCGCTTTGTGGGCCTACCGTACCTCTGTGAAGGACGCCACCAGTTTCACTCCTTTTCAGTTAGTTTATGGACTAGAGGCCACCCTTCCCATTGAGTGTGAGATTCCTTCACTGAAATTAGTTGTTGAGTTACTCCCTGATACTACCCCTGTAGAAGAGCGACTTCTTTAATTAGAACGACTGGATGAGACTCGTCGTCTAGCCTCCCTAGCTATTGAAGCTCAGAAGAAGCGAGTGAAAAATCACTTCGATAATGCTATCAACCCCCTCTCTGTCATCGAGGGAGATCTAGTACTGCTCTATGATCAAGCTAACGATAAGTTGGGAGTAGGAAAACTCGAGCCTATGTGGCATGGGCCCTATATTGTGAAAAGAGTTTTACAAAAAGGTGCCTATGAGCTTATAGACTATGAAGGTAATCCCCTGGACAGGCCCTGAAATGGGCTTTATCTCAAGAAATATTATGCCTGAGTCCAGGCACTCTCTCTTTTTGTACATACATATGCTTTCAGAAGTGTGTTATGTGTGCGTGTTTATTTAGTTTTTATCTCAGTATGTCGGCTCGATTGCTGCTTATTGTGTCTTTTGCTTCTTGAACAGATGTCTGGATCACCTTACGTTGGTTTCGTTGATGGTGCTTCCTGCAGTACCCGCAATTTGTCATCTGTGGCATGGGTGATCTACGATCCTCGTGGTGAGTTAGTAGATATTCAAGGGGTGTATCTGGGTTGTACAATGAACAATGTTGCTGAATATAGTGCTGTGATTGAATTATTAGCTGAGGCGATTAACCTCGGAATTCGCACATTGGTTGTAAACTTAGATTCTCAACTTGTAGTCCACCAACTCAACGGGCATTATTCCGTTAGAGATCATTGGATTTTAAGGTTGTATTGGAAAGAGATTTTGATTTCATTACTTATCAACATATTCCAAGACAACTTAATGCAGTAACCGATGCATTAGTTAACTATGTATTGGACAGACATTTGCATAATATGTAAATCAACATGATACAAGAAGCATAAAATACAATAAACCATAACACCATGTATATATATATTATATAAATATATATATATATATATATAATTCTATAAATATATATATAATATATATTATATATATAATTATATATATATATATATATATATATATATATATATATAAATATATATATATATATATATATATCGTGTGGTGCACTGAGGCGCTCAAAAAATAAATGTACATGTCTGGATAGAGTCTGTGTTCTCCGTACATCTGAGACACATGTCTATCAAAAAATATGCAGAAAATAAAACCTAGGAGTCTAATCACGGTGGTGCTCATGATAGCACATCACCACGCGCACCAATCGTCTTAGCAGACGATGGACGTGAGTCAGCACCCCTACTGTGTGCCTCTGATATGCGAAGGGCACATCTGCCAATCTGGCATAACCTGGAATCCCTTGGGTGAGCCCCTCGAGATTCTGTATCAGCTCCTCCCCCACGGTCCCCCCTGCCTAAGGGTCGGCTGCAGGTTGGCCTCTCCGCGCTGTAGGAGATAGGCCGGCTGGTCGCTCTAGGCCCACATCTACATATACATACAATCATTGTCAGAACAGGCATGTATTAAAAAGACAAAAAAAATGAAAATACATAAAACATCAAAATTAAGGAGTTCATACCTAACTCCTCCTCCCATTCCTCCCCCTCTGGTAATGGAAGGTCTGGGTCCCCCATGAAACCGGTTCCCACATAATGCCAATCTTGGATCACGATCAGCTGTCACCGAAGCCATATGAAGAACTTGGGATTCCATGTCATCTCCTGGCCCCCTCCTCCTTTGGGCATTAATGCTGCCCAGCGAGCCATTCTAGGCTCTCGTGGCAATAGATCTGCCACCACGGCTCTCTGGATTTGGAAAAGTGGTATTCGCTCTAGGAAGAATGATACCACAATCGAGCCATATGTGAATTGTTTCACATCTGCACGCTTACAATTTGTGAGCTGCCTTTTGATATTAGTGGTCACAGTTGTAGCCCAATCAAAGACGGTGAGGCTAAGGCATTCCGTCGCGAGTATCAGATGGTTCTTGCTTGCCTCATGGGGTGCTTTTACCCCAGCTGCACGTGTGATGGTGAATAGAATAGGCTTGAGTGTCAAATCCCGGATGGTGTTGATAGCCACCTGAGCACTCTGTCTCCCGAATTGTGCTTCCGGGCACACTCGGGCTTTTACTTCACCAACCTTCTCCCCGGAAGGTCTACTGCCTGTCAAAATGGGAACTGCCCCTCTCTGTGACAACCCGGTGATGAAATATACATCAGATACCTCAAGCTCTAAGGTCTGGTTCCGTAGACGAAATACTTGGTCGTCCACGTCCCAAGCATCAATTATGAACTATAGCAACTCAGGTTGAGACCGCATATATGACGTAAGAAAAAACTTTTTGAGGCCACAATCCCTCAGAGCATTCATGCACCCCTCATCCTCAATTTCCAAGGCGTCCACGACATCATGTTCTCTTTCTTTCCATTCTACTACCATTTTGGCTTGTTTCCTGCACCCACAAGGACAAATACACCATCATTAGAACATTGGTAAATTTATAAACCAGGAGAAATTCAAATAGAACGGGTAAATCTATGTAACCGCGCGACTGTTTTTAAAACAAACGCGCTAATGGCGCAGCGCCCTTGGGTAATTTACCCCATTAGCGCGGGTCCGTGCCGGATACCCGCGCCAATGGGGCGAAGCCCTAAATTTGAAAATCCCCCTTGCAGAGGCTCAATCAGGAATCAAATACATAAAAATGGTATATTAATGGAGCTAAGGGAAGCGCCTCTTACCTGGAGCCAACAAGATCGTGAATGGTTGCACGGATTGGCTGTATTCACCACCTGAAGTTTGCTCCCCAAACAGACCCCTCTCGCTCTTCAAAAGGTAAAAAGTAAAAGTAATTCCATTTTTTACATTTTCACCCTATTTATAGACTTTTTAACTCATTTTTGGGTTTAGAAAAGTTATTTTCGAATATTTTAATGTATTTTTGGTCGAAAATGGGTTTTACGTTTGCTTCTTATGCAGCGACAAGTCTTTTACGCAACTTTGATGGTGAAACGAGATGTATTTTATATTTTTTTGAACTCGGTAAATACATGAAAAATTCACTATGGAGTCATATTTTAGCTCTTTTCTGACTCGCTAAATATGAAAAGATTGCCGAGCTATTCCTCTTGACTCGTTAAACATAAATAAGAGGCGGTCATCTTTAAACTCTTTTTCCGACCGTATAAAGAATGAAAAGATCGTCGGGCCTTTGTCGTTTCAGGTTCATTAATGGGAGTGAAACGACGTGATATCGATCGCTTTTTTACTTTTTCGGGTCGGTGTCACTACTCACGAAAAGTACTCCTCAGTCGTAATGGTCGGGCGGTTCTTTCGAGCATAGTTTTATACTTTTTCGGGCTCGAGAGACACAACTTTACGAAAAAGGACACCCCTGGAGTTTCATTTTTGCGGTCTTTTCAAACTCTCTAAACATGAAAAGACGTCGAGTTTTTCGTTTGTCAGACTCATTAAAACTTTAATGACATTGGGTTTTATTCAAGCATATGATATCCCCATCAAGATTGCCATCCAAAAATAATCGGGGTACTCTCCAGAAATGGTGGGGGAATAAAGGAATCATAATCATCGTCGTCGGCAGTATGTCACTCTTGAACATGGCACTTTCTGCATTTGTGTCTGGGTGGGGACATATCATCTCATTTCACATTTACCTCCATGGGTTTGGGTTATCCTATTTGACCATCCATCTGCTCATTGTTTTGTCATCATGAACCCTGATCATTTGACATCAAATACTGTTGAATCCGTTGTTGTGACGCCGATATGTTCAAGAGACATTGACCTCTACAGAATACTCAACCTCCCTCTGATGTCTCACACAAAACATGTTATCCCTCTCTGTCTCATGTCGATGATGTGGGAAACATTATGGCCCACCTTCGATCAAGATCACTTCCTGTCGACTTCAGCTCATTATCCAGGAAGGTGACCTAGAGACTCCCTTCAGGTACCTTGGAGCCTGCATGCCTCAATGGCATGTTCTTCGTGTTCGACACAAGGTTTTCATCATTGGCCTTCGATTGGATGATTCTACATGTGTTTGACACCAGCTCATTGATTCGCACGCCGTAGATTGTACCTATAGTACCTTGAGGACCATCGTCATTATTGGTGGTACCTCTCGCGTCTGTTAACGATTTTCATCATTGACTGGTAATCAAACGATGTTCATGCATGTTCGACTTCGACTCCTGTATTCACATGCCTGAACTTGTACTGTGTTCGGATCGAGTTGGAGCGCAAGACCCTGGATTGTGCATATTGAAATCCGGGCTGCATTTTGTGGATTATTGTAATCATTACATGACTCATTTATTGGATGGCTACAACCATGCCTGAGTCTATTTATTGATCCTCATCGGATGGCTGCGTCCATACCTGGGATCCAGTTTTTATATATACTCTGTTATGGATGCCTGCACCCATACCACATATATCATGTACTTGAGATATCATTTGTACTTCTTTTCGCAGGTTCTCTGGCAGTAGTGTTTTCAGTCACACATGTTCTTGTAATGCACTTCACCCCTCTCTCTCTCGGGCCCCATGCTTTAGGGGGCATCTGTTACACAGCAATTTGTTACTGTTTTTCACCGTCCCTGTTACCCCTCTCCTGCATCTTGGAGGACTCATTCCGGGACTTGTGAGAAGTGACAAGACTTGAAACCACTAGCATCAATCACCTCTGAACATGAGCTGCATATGCCCTGAAGACATCTCCTGCACCTTACCCTTAAAAACAACCCTTTTTACATTAGCGCTGGCCCACTGTGTTATGCCCGCGCCAATGGGGAAAATCCTATAAAAGGGGTGCACCATTAGTGCTTTGTCCTAGAGTCGCAATCGCGCCAACCTTTTTGGGAAAAGTTTTGAACCAATCAACCTCCGAAAGTTCTATCCAACTCATTCACCAACTGAATCCAAGTTAAGTGAGGATGGTTTGGCTTCGAATCTCCTTGAATGGGAAGTAGTTTGCCACCATTCCATAGAAGTTTCCAAGTGATGAAGCCAAATCCATTATTGTTGTGATTGACCTTATCTCTTCCTTTTCCTCTATAAAAGCTTGTCTCCATGGCTTGAACAAGCTAGTTCTGATTCTATTGGCAATACTTGTGCTGAAAGGAAGATATCAAGAGATTAGAGTTGCAAGAGCCTTCTTTGTGTCCATAAGGCTTTACCTAAGTAAGGATATCTTGTCACCAAAGAGAGAGAGAGCTTTTCCCTCATCCCTTCAAGCTTTGCAAGACTTGTGTAGCTGAGCACCCAGCCGAAGGAGGACTTGACGTCAGGACGCTGGTTGTATTCTCCTTTGTTGATTATTAATAATAGATGACTACCATTATGGTTCCATTCTTGTTGTACTTGTAATGGTTGATGTTGAATTATGTCCTTCCTGACTGATGTATAATTGCATATTTGTGAGAAGAGCTTTGGCGTAAATCACATAAGAAAGATCTTTGTCGACGCGTTTCGAACCAACTAGTGTGGTTCATCGTCAAGACAAGTTAAAGACACATATCTAGCTTAGCATGTTAAATAGACTGAGCAGAGACTCCAACGGCTATACAACGGCTAATTAACGGCTAATTTGGACACTAGGGTCCAGGTCCAAATT